>CM035422.1:170060151-170352651 GCA_020310875.1 Ceratopteris richardii | reverse complement strand
CTTCATTATCGGACTTCCTCATCGGCTCTCTATAGCCACACTAGCTTTGATACCATGTCAAGAAAAAGGAGAAAAATCCTGTGCATCAACCACCATACCTAGAGGGATCAAAATCAAGGGACATCTGGAATTGTTTGCAATAGAGACAGGGAACATAATTGATGACTAAACTACGTGCATGAACGTGATCTGTCTGTCAACTGAATTTAAGTCTTGAGCTAATTTTGGGACTTTCACAGGTCCATTGCGAGCAATTGAGAGCATCATAAAGCAAGGGATCAACAAGAAAGGTCGAAATATTCTCAACTCCCTCTGTCAATTCCTAGCTTAGGCTAAGTTCGAGTAGTGCTAGGAGTAGGTCAGGGCAGCGATAGGCATTTATCAAGTGGAAGACTACCTAAACACTCAAGTTCAAGCTAACAAAATAATCTTTGTACGATAGAGACCTTTAAAGGAAAGGAACTTAACGTGGAACGATCAACTTCAAGTGCGGAAATACACTCAAGTATACCTTACGACGTGATATTGGACAAGATCATAAGCACGATAATCAACATAAAAAGGAATCAAGTAACTGATACGAAAGAACTCAGCAACGAGGTTGTACTGTGGGCAAAAAGTGGGCTACTTAAATAGGCATATGAACCTTAGATCGGGACGACATCTAGTAAGAGAAAGACAGAGTCTTAGGTCTTCAGAGGCTAACGTTAATCATACTGCTAGGTCTTGGGCCCAACAGTTGAGCCACCACTCGCATTACCCTAGCTCTGAGACTAGTGAATCAGAGATGTCTCAAGGTATGGACAAACCTATAGGAAGTTCAGGTGTGCCATATCTGTATAGGGTGGAAGGCCCCTACAAGACGCAGCTGGAATATCTTAGGACCAACCGACTAGGTGCTAGCATCTATGAGGACGGCCTAGGAAGATCAGTGGTCCATATTAAAAACCCTGACCAATCCATAGGACTAGAGCACCCAGCTGTCAAGTTTGAAAACGGAGCATACCTAGACAAGGAAGGGACAATATATGTAGTCACCAGTCACCCAGATAGGACAGATGAATTTCGGAATGTGATCTCAGAAGCGGATTTAGGTGACCTGGAGCAAGGAAACATGGGTGTAGAACCTAGAACCCCCCGAGGCAAATCTATTCTCACTAGGATTATCACACCAGAGTGGATTCCCCAAGACAATAAGAGCATAGATCTACTCCTGAACCAAGAGACTGCCGAGGCCTTTTGGAGGTATAAATCCGATAGGCCAAATGATGTAGGGTCATTCCTGATCTATGAGTTCAAAGACCCTGATAGCCCAGGCAGAGTGACCTACTTAGATCACGCTTGAGAGAGGACCTTTGTGGTTACAGAACATGACAGGCATGCTTATACTTGGAAGGGTGAATTCGTTTTCCCCCAACCAAGATCGAACGTGTCCTATGGTCACCGTGGAGCTGGAACATCCCAAGCTCATGGAACTCAAAGAGACAGAAGTAGAGATAGGCCAGAAGTAAGCTTTGCCAACCCAGGGGGCAGAGAAAGAACGAGGACGGAAACAAATAGAGTAGAACCTGAGGTACTTAGAGCTCCCAGGAATCAAAGAAATGCGGATGAGTTCCCTCTACCACAACCTAGAGAGCACACAAGGACTTTGAGACCGACTCAGCTAGTTAAGTCCATGAAGAACTACTGCGATGGCACTGGAGATCCATACGATCATGTGGCTGAGTTTAGGCAAGTCTTGAGAGCTGAACAAGTTGAAGATCTGTTCACGCAGTACAATTCCTTTGGTCTAACCCTTAGGGACACTGCCCTGACATGGTTTCAACCACTAAACGAGAGGCAGTTCAGGAGCATAGACCAACTTCTAGAGGCATTCATTATCGAATTCTCTAAAAGTGGCATAAGACATAACACTTCCTCGCTGATTCACAGCTTCAAGCAAACCCCTCAAGAAACTGTGAGGCTTGCTGGAAGAAGATTTAGGCAACACTTAGAGAGATGCCTCGTCCTTGAGTTACCCACACTAGCTAAGCAAGTGGCTTTGTTCTTGGATGGATTGCTAAGTACCAAATTGAGATCATATGTGTACTTGAATGATCCTAGGACCATAGAAGAGTGTGTACGTATGTGCATTGACATCAAGGATAACCTAGGGGAGGAACTAGAGCTTTCCAAAATCTACAAAGACTCAGATAGTGCCTCTAGCCTCTCTTCCTCGCAATCCACATCAATTGAGGAACTTGCAGAGAAAGTAGCTCAGAAATTAGGTGTCACAAGCAAACAAATCCCAAGATTTTCCCCAATGAAAAGATGTTATACTTGTGGAGGTGACCATATGGCGAATGTATGTCCCATTATGGCTCAACCCCAAGTAAATCCTAGTAGCCAGTACTGCACCATAGAACGAAGATACACAAATCACACAGCACAAGACTGCCCATACAATAAGCAAGCGGTTAGGCAAACCTACCCTCAGCCATACCCTCAACAAGGCAGATACCAAAGTCCATACCCACCACAACAGTATACTAGGCCTCAACAAAATTACCAACCGCAATATCAGGCCCAACTGAGACCCCAGCCAGTGCTAGCACAACAACCACCTGCTCCTACTAATGTGATTCCGGTAAAGTATGCTGCTGCAAAAGAAAACCTGAATAAAGCTATAGTCCCTATAACACCATTGCTTTTTGAAAGTGACCCGAGTGACCATAGCTTTGATTCGACGCATATTGACAGCCCCCAGGCCTACTACATGCAATCTCCTGAACATGGTGAGTCCTACTACAGTGAAGAACCAAGTGACCCTAGTTGGGAGCCAGAGTACACCAACGTAATGTACACAAACCCTAACTCTAGACCCCAACCTAGGCAGGTAAGACCCCCATTCCCTAGAGGACCATGCTATAGATGTCAGGGTGATCACCTCATTCGTGATTGCCCCTTACCTCCACCTACACAACCCCAGTCAGTGACAATTCAAGGCTTTTGCCAAGATTGTGGAAAGGAGCAACTTTTACGAGACTGCCCAAAGAATCCTAATAATATGCCGAAAATCACTCCTATCAATGTCGTAGGGTTAGTTGTAGACTCCACAGGAAGTGTGACTTACACTACACCAGTGCAAGTGATCACTAGAGCCCAAGCCTTGCAGCAGAACCAAAGTGTAGGCCAGGAAAAGAGCCCAGATGTTAGTGAAACGGAGAGCATGACAAAGAAGAGGACTAGAGCTTAGAGAGATAGTCGTGAAAGAATGAAAAGGCAATGGGCAAAGAAAATGAGTGAACTTGAGGAAAGTCTAAGAGAAACGAGAGCCAAGATAACCGAACTCACATCTCAAACTCCCTCTCACACTACCCCACCTCCACCATTCCCAACTCCATCTGATTCGCCACCTTCCAACCCGCCTCACCTAATCCCACCACCCCCTAGAGTAGGATCAGTCCTAGCACATCCCACTCCCGAGGACCTAAACATGATGTTTAAAGCATATTAGGCCAGAATCCAAGAAGGGCCAAACGTAACTGATCATGAAAAGTGTTACCCTAGAGCAGAACTAGAGCTAGAACGAACTAAAATTTGTGCTAAGATGGTGGAGTTGGCTCAAACCATGTTTGAAGCCAGCCGCCTTTTTAACATATCTAGCTCAGCCAAGACGCAGCTGCACTTTGAAGGACTGTTAGAAAGAATAGAGAAGCTAATTGCACAATCAGAAAAGGAACCCGTCTCTCAACACAAGGACAAGGCAAGTGAAAGGGCAGGTGTTCCTACCCAGGAAGCCTATGTGCCTAATTCTACGGAGCCAGACACATCATCTTCTATGAATCGGTTCACACCAGAATTCCTACGCGAGATTCAAGAAGACAAATGGGCTAAAGAAAGTGAAGTCCCTCCTCCCATTGAACTTGTGGATGATGCACACGACCAATTCCCACAAGACATCCCATCTATTTATAAGGAGCAAGAGAGCACCCAATCTCAGGAAAGATTAGACTTCGAGTCTAACTCTCTGCAAGAATTACCCCACTTCACAGGCCCATGGGAAGCAAAGTCCACGTGTATGAGAGCACCCACAGTCATGGTAAGAAACGAAGACTCGGTCATACCTAGGAATACGGAGGTAGTGAAAAACACTAAAGTACAGTGCAACCTCACCTTAGAAGAACTACTCAAAGTGAGGCCAGAGCTATGGAAACATGTAGCCAAACAAGTACCAGAAATAGCAAAACCTCGTTCCCAGGTAGGATCCCAGAGAACAGTGCCAGAAATACCATCGGACAAGATAGGAGACATGAGTGAGGGCGAAGAGGGAAACACATATCTTCCTATCACCCATCAAGGATACGCCACCAAGGCCATTCTAGACTCAGGCGCAGGAGTTGCAATTGCTACCACTTCCCTATGGAAGCGTTGGGGCAAGCCAGCACTCAGGCCCACGAGGATGAAATTGCAAATGGCCGATGGTCACATAGAGAGACCCTTAGGGCTGTTAGAAGGAATAACTCTCACCACATGTGGTGTTGAGTTCGAGCATACATTTGCTATATGTGATTTTAGCAAAAATCATGCCTATGAAATGATCTTGGGATGACCCTTTACGCAACATTTGCAAGTGGTACAGGACTAGGGAACCAATTCCTTGTACCTGCAACACTTACGTGTTACGACCAAAGTGAATCTCAAAGATTACTCTCATAGAGATGTCCCTCCTATCCAATGGAATCCCATCCATAGAGCCAAAGATGATACGGAATCGATGCATTCCATAGGATCAGGATCCTCATGGATGCATGAAGACACCCACTTATGGATGTGCAAAGTAGCAGTAGAAGAAGAGAAGAGAGAAAAGGCCAGAGAGATAGGTGCAAAAGAAACACATAGATCAATTCAAGACCCAGCCTATGCACCTGTAGTCTTTCCTGACGAAGAATTTGAACCCCACGGCTGGGCAGAAATCCTAGCAACAATGGATGTAGCCATCAATGAAGAACAATGGACACCTCACTGTGATGAAGATGGCTATGACATTTCAGTCTTCTCCATAGAGCCGATCATGGGAGAGGCAGTGTTAGAAGAATGTGAACCTAGCCCTGATGCATTTGAGGATGCAAGTGACTCCGATCTAGAGTCAATCATCATGGACCCACCTTTTGCATCAGATGAAGAATACTTCTATGAAGTAGAATTTCAACCCCAGAGGTATGGAGAGCTTACAAATGATGTAAGGCTAGCCACACATGTGACCCCGAAGGAAGAAGGAAAGAAAAGAAAGAAGAAAGAAGTCACACCAGAAGAGGAAGAATCTTTGTTTGAGGTCCCAAAAAAATTTAAGAAGTATGAAATAGATGACAGGAGAGTCATGATCAGAATGCCTAAACGAGAGGCGCAATCAGGGGAGGCCTATGATAACAAAGAAACCACCAAGAAAATAGTGGTAGCTGTGGAAGAAGGAGAAGAGAGATGCACGTACATAGGCCATGATCTGACGGAAGACGAAGAGCACGAATTGATAGCCTTGCTAAGAGAGTACAGAGACGTATTCGCTTGGAGCTACAAGGACTTGAAAGGTGTAGACCCTGACATATGCTCACATACGATACCCATGACTTCAGAGGCTAGGCCCTCTAAGCAAAAGCCATACACATATAATGACAACTATGCGGCCAAGATCAAGGAAGAGATAGATCGCTTGGTTGAAGCTGGATTTATCTATGAAATTGAGCACACTGAGTGGGTATCCCCCATCGTAGTGGTGCCCAAGAAAAATGGAAAGTTGCGTGTATGCATGAACTTAAAGAAGGTCAATGCAGCCACAATTCGAGATAACTATCCGCTTCCTATCAGAGAGCATCTCTTAGAAAGAGTAGCAGGCAAGGAAGTGTACAACTTCCTTGATGGAATTTCATGCTACAATCAAGTAGCCATAGCTCCAGAAGATCAGCATAAGACGGCTTTTGCCACTGAATAGGGCATTTTTGCCTTTAGAGTAATGCCATTTGGGCTTACCAATGCACCCGCTACCTTCCAGAGACTAATGTGCCATGTATTTAAAGAGTTCCTGAGGAAGAACTTAGAAGTCTATGTTGATGATCTTTGTGCTCATTCCAACATTAAGCAAACCCATATTCCTGAACTCAGACAAATCTTTGACAAATGTAGAGAATATCAAGTCTGCCTGAACCTAGAAAAGTGCGTTTTTATGGTCAGGCAAGGCAAAATTCTAGGACACATAGTGTCAAAGAATGGCATATCCACTGATGAAGAGAAAGTGAGAGCCATAGCCGAGTTACCTAGGCCAAAGAATGTCAAGGAAGTACAAGCTTTCATGGGGCATTGTGGTTATTACCGACGGTTTATACACATGTATGCCATCATAGCAAAGCCTCTGTATGGACTTTTGACTAACTTTGAGTGGACTAATGAATGTGAGAATTCATTTAATGAGCTTAAACGGCGATTATGTTCAGCACCAATCTTGACCACACCAGATTGGAATAAGCCTTTCCATGTTCATGTTGATGCATCTAATTATGCTATTGGGTGTGTACTCGCGCAGCCTACCGGTGAAGGTAATATGGATCTTCCAATTGCCTATGCTAGTAGACAATTGATTATGCAGCTGAACGAAATTATACCACTACGGAGAGAGAAGGATTAGGCATGGTATATGCAGTTAAAAAGTTTAGACATTATTTGCTTGCAAAAAGGTTTAAATTCTTTACTAATCATCAGGCACTATTGTATTTGGTAAACAAACCATGCAATACAGGTCGATTGGTGAGATGGTTTCTCTTGCTAATGGAATACGATTTTGAGGTTGGGGTAAGAAAAGGGAAGACTCACTTGAGAGCAGACCATCTCTTTAGACTCACATCTGGAGAAGCCCCACAAGGAGTGTCAGATGACCTTCCTGATGCTTACTTGTTTAACTTGGAAGTTGTACCTCAGTGGGCTAAGCCATTAGTGCCAGTACTGACCTACGGGCCTAATCACCCAGTCATAAACACTCAAGATAGAGAGGTCGTAAAAGCCCAAAAGTACCATATCATGGCAGGAAGCATGTACAAACAAACAGATCAAGGGATCCTAGCTTGTTGTGTGGAAGAGGATGAGTACGCTAAATGGTTGCAATTGGCACATGTAGGCGCATTAGAGCAACACTACTCAAAACAACGAACCCTACAGACACTAAGGAGACTCGGAGTGCATTGGCCTACTATGGAAGCTGATGTACATACGATGTGTAAAGAATGCCCAATCTGTTGCACTAAACCACCTGTGGAACATGCCACTCTTTATCAAATGTCCATAGTGCCAGATTGGAGTGAACTAGTAGTAGCCTTCTTGAGGACGAAAACATTCCCTCAAGATATGACCCTGACAAGACAAAGAAGTCTGGAACAAGAAGCCCTAGATTATTCACTCATTGGTGATAATCTATACAAGCGTGGAAAAGATGGTTACCTGAGACTATGTGTCCATGAGAGTGAATATCTCAAGATCTTGGAAACTGCTCACCAAGGTGTAGCAAGAGGACATTTTGGACGAGACCGAGTGATTAAAGCGATCCTATTTGTAGGCTTGTGGTGGCCTACCCTTCACATGGATGCACATACCTATGTGAAGAGGTGTGATGTCTGTCAGCGAGCTCAACCTCCTATACGCAAAGATGAGATGCCCTTGAAACCTATGATGGGTGGACGAGCATTCTCTAAGTGGGGAATAGACTTTGTAGGTCCTATTAATCCCCCAGCTAAGGGTTCTCATGCTGAATATATCATTGTGGCCACGGATTATCTAACCAAGTGGGTAGAGGTCAAAGCCACAACGAAGAACGATTCTCAAACAACAACTAAATTTTTATTTGAGAATGTGTTCACCAGATATGGGTTACCTATAGAGCTAGTCAGTGACAGAGGCACTCACTTCTTGAATGAAGTTATTGAAAATCTGCTCCAAGAATTCTTGGTAGTACATAAGAAGTCTGCCCCCTATCACCCTCAAGCTAATGGCCAGGCTGAGAGCACCAATAAGATCCTATGCAATGTACTGACGAAATTAGTGAACAATAAACGCTCTGATTGGGACAAACAGCTACACCATGCTGTTTGGGCATACCGAGTGGCCTACAAAACGGTACTCCAAGCCACCCCCTTTCAGATGGTATTTGGCCAAAATGCAGTGCTACCGTTGGACTTCTTAATACCTACATTGAAAGTGGCACAAGAGCATGAATGGACGGGTCATGAACTCTTCTCTAGACTGTTTGACCTTGAACGATTAGGAGAAACAAGATTGAGAGCGGCTGCAGGGATATATGCAGCTAAGAAACGTCAGAAGGCATACTTTGATGCCCACGTTAAGGATAAAGGTTTGAAGGCAGGCGACCTAGTGCTAGTATATACTTTGAAACAACATGCGAGGAAACTAGAGAAGAGAGGCTATGGACCCATGATCATTAATAGAATCTCAACAAGTGGAGCAGTGCAACTAGCCACATTAGAAGGTGATATTCTCTCGAGCTACATAAGCGGATGCAGAGTCAAGTTATATTACGAACCTCTGACGGAAGAGATGCTAAGTCGACTCAACACTGCTAAGAAACGCAAAGAAGAAGAAAAACGAATTCGTGAAGAAGCTCAAGCAGAAGCATTGGAACGCATCCGGAGAATGAAGTTGAGAAGACAGGGTAGAGAGCAACCTAGGACAGATGCATATGCAGATCAAGGATATCATGTGGCTATGTGTGAATTTTCAGGTATCAGCGCTCATAGGATAATTGACCGACATCCTTTTATAACCTTAGAGATAGGACAAGGAAAGGGTGCAAGGACTGTAAGAGTCTTGATTGACTCAGGTGTAGCCACTAGTGCTGTTAAATTTTCTCACTGTCAAAAGTTGAAATTAACCGTCAATCCTATAGAAGCATATCTCATAGGATTGGGAGGTGTGGAAACCCCTTGCATGGGCGAGGTGGAACTTCCCCTCTACATCCAAGATGAAGTAATGACAGTCAAAGTACTAGTGTGTCAAGATGAGGACCTCACTGAGCCTCTTGTCTTGGGTCAGGACTGGATCTATGATCATGCAGTCAACCTAAACCTAAGGAGTGGACTTCTTCAGGTATGGGTAAATCATAGTCGAATTACAGTTGAATTGGAAAATGAGGCACTCAAGGAATTAGGTAAGGCACGAACTCCTGGTCCTTCCAAGGGCGCACATGAAGTTGACAATGCTATTCTTGTCCAAAACTGTATGATGCAGAAAGAGGATTGTCTCAACAACGGAGTCAAGGATAAGACAACACTCCCTTCTTTTCCAAAGGCCAGAAGGATGCAGCAACCAACGGCAGATCAAATACAGAGGAAGCAGAGCACTACCTATACTGGAGGCCAAAAAAAGGAGGAAAGCAGATTGTTTTAGCCATTGAAACAAGTATGGATGCGGAAAGGCGAACACCCTGTTGCGACCAGGCCAATCCCACGGCCAAAACCTCTTATTAGTAGTCAACAACATGACACTAATAAGAAGTCTTTCATAAATTCTTCGACAAAAGTAAAGTCTATTTGGATACCCAAGAAGTCGATGAAGGCCAGCCCACAATCACGACAAATCTGGGTGCCTCAGGCTTGCTTGCGGGCTCAAATAACTACACCGAGGCCACACCCGGTACAACATGTTTCACTCACTCGAACATCAGTTGCCCCTGCTTATACATCATGCGCGGGCACATATTTTTCCATGTGCACAAGTAGAATCACTTGTAAATGGGTCCCTAAAAAGCCTCATTTTCAAGTAGATACCCCTATCAAACTCTTCAGAGTCTCCACAAAATCAAGATCAAAGCCCATCCACTGCATTTGGCAACGTAAAACTTGTAATAAACCCCCAGACCCCAGTTGTAAATCCATGCCCACCTACTAACTACATCACTGTCTCACTACATCATTCCACTTAGCTTCTAGGTCTACCCAATTCTTAACTACACGCACAAGCACCGAGCACTTAATAGCCTACTAATCTCTCCCAAACCTCATGTTCATGTTGTAATGGGGACAAAAACGGTTCTATCTTGTCCTTTACAATGTTAACACATGTTTCTATATTCTCACAGAATCAGGAGGCAAGAAGTAACATGGCAGATACGGCAGGAACTAGCTCCCAGGCAGGCACGAGCCCCCAAGTCGTGGACATTGAAAGTCTTCCCATTGAGGAGGAATTGAAGGAAGGACCAGTGGCATTGAGGGCATTACACGCCATACTGGTTCAGAATCCTCCACAAGGGCACACAATGCCGGTCAGCAAAAACTCACATTCGTTCAGTGATATGGCAGGACCCCTAGGAGAAGGCACTTACATGTGGGAGGCCGAGATAGAATTCAATGGGCGCTGGGGCAGATATCACTTTTTCACCAGGGAATTTGAGAGACTGTAGAATAATGAAGGGCTGAAACCTATATGGAAGAAGGTGGGACTCTACAATTACTTCAAATTCCAATTGCCAAAGCCCGATTTTCTAAGGTGCTCTTATTTGATTAGCACCCTCACTCCGAGCAAAGACAAAAAGGGATACAACTCCTTTGTCCTCCCATCTCTCACAAGGGGCAATGAACTGAAGCGTTTCAGGTTGACTATCAATTTGGTAAGGGAAGCTCTAGACATGAAAGGTATGCACATTCCTACAGAGAAAGAGACTATGGTCCCCGACAATATGAAGAACAGGAATCTGACGAAATTAAAGGACATGGTGGCAATGACACCTACAATTGCCATTCACTTGCGAATGGTCATGCAACATTTTGCATTTCCCGCTCAAGAGAGGTTCACAATGCCACCTAAGAAGATATGGTTTAGTCTATACTTGGCTGATGCCTTTGATTTGACAATCAACATGCCCCACTGGATTATCGACCAAATCCACTGGGCTCATCAAAGGTGGTATAAGAAACAAAAGTATGTATTGTATGGATGTTGTGCCCTCACCAGGATTGTGTATAGATGTCTGGCATATGATGTGCTAGTGCAGAGGGCATTAAATTGGACCAGGGTACAGGAATTCCAATGTAGACTATCAACCGCAGGACCGCCATCTAAGAAAATGAGAGGCGCAGTTCAGATGCCCTGTGCACAACCCCGCGGTGCGACATTGACACCAGAGACAACTCCACGACTTCCAAGGCGGGTACAACCCTTCACTATCAGATTACCAAGACATAGCACTGACGGACCGAATCTGGTGTTCCCACCCGTACCAACTGACCTAGAGTTTCCTCACGGATTCACATTAGAAGACCTAACTGATGAGGAGGTAGCCAGAATAATCGAAGCTGTTAACGCGGAAGTCGAGGCAGAGCAAGCTAGTGGACAACAAACTGCTGCAGACCAACCCCATCCTAGACAAGCAGATGTCATCGATGTGGAGGGTGAAGAAGAAGAAGAACAAGAGGAGGAACATGATGGACAATCCGAGGAAGAAGAGCAGGAATATGATCAGGAAGCTCTGTAGGTACTTGAAGGTGCTCCAGCTTATACGAAGGCATTGAAAAAGCTCTATGATACCATGAACAGAGTTCAAGAGCAACATAGACTGTCCCTAGCAGCAGGCAAAGCCCTCATGAATCAAATCCTTGAGGAGGAAGGCGTAGACGAGCAATACCGTGCCACTCTTGACATGATATCTGATGCTTTAGGAGTACCTGAGACGGTTCATACCGCCCTTGCACAATCACGAAGAATGGAGCGACGATACAGCAGACGCCCCCCTCGATCAGGGAAGCAGATGAATGTATTAATATCAGAACCACAAGGCACATCCACAACCACGGGCACCGCAGACACCGTTCATGATACTGAGGAAACCCATATATCAAGTGCACCTCCATCACCCCCTTTGCCACCCCTGCCTCCAACTCCACCACATTCACCTCCCACAACCAGTGTAACCACTACTGTCACCGCCCCCGAGTCCACTACCCATACTGAAGCGTAGACCGTCAGTCAACCCACACAACCCACACACTCTATCTCCACCTCTCTCGTCTATACGGCCACTGACATAGTAATTCTAACCGCAGCCACAGAAAACCTCATTCCCCCGATCACACTTCCTGGCAGTTTGTATTCACAATTGCACACACCACTATACACTTTCACCACTATCACCGCACCCACAATTCCAATATTCACAATCACTCCCATTACTGCATCCACTATTGATTTTATGGACATATCACCCACCTCCGCACCTCTCCCTCCCCCCATACACCCACCATCTCCCATTCCCCCACCTCCCACTTCACCATTTTGCAGCACCGCATCCACACTTCCATTCCCCTTCCCCTTTCCCTTCCCTTCTGCATTCAACACCCTTCCCGTGTCCACCCCTATTAATAATGTATTTAATCATATGTATCAGTGTATGTCGCAACTACAACAGCACTACCAACATCTTGATAACCAACACACGCGACTCTTTCGAAGCCATGAAGAACTTCAAGTACGATTCATTGATCTCGAAAGGGAAAAGCGGCTACTACAACAACAATACGCCACTTTATAGGAACAACATGAACAGTTAGTAGCCAATCCACCCCAGTCAGATGTAGAAGAAAGGCAACATATGGATGATTTGCTACACTCCCAGATAACGGAGAATCTCAAGCTTAGACGCAACCTGGCCCTCCTACGAAAACACATGTCTACAGCACTCGAAGAGAATAAACGGCTGCAGAAACAGAATGAAGAAAACTTGGAAGCAGCAATGGAGGGTTCCCTACAGGAAATTGACCCAGAGAAATTCAAGGCCATTCCCTCAGAGAATATGCAAATCGTGTTAGAAACCCATGCCGACCTCCTGGAAGCCCATGCAGCATTGGAACGAGAAAGAGATGACCTACTTAAGCAACTGGCAACTCAGCAGGAGTCACCAAGCAAAGTCACTACCGCAGACAACACATGTGAAGAAGTCACAAAAGTAAGAGCAGAACTCGAAGAATTACGCAGTAAAGTCATGCAATACGAGCGTCAACCCTCTCCCCTTGTAGAGCACGAGCCTGAGGACTTAGTGCCAATTGAAATCGAGGAAACCTTCGAAGATCCATATGTTCCCATGCCAGCACCAGGGGGCAAGCAAACAGAAGAGGGCATGGACACCATCGAGATCGAGGCTCCTGAATGGATGTAGAGGTTAGAGAAAGTGGCCACAACCCATGATGATAGAGTGGCAGTTCAGATAGCGTCAATGTCACGATTGGAAGAGGTAGTTATAAAATCGGAGTACTTTTGAAACCTCTCCCATCATAGGTGGATCGACACATCCGACGATTTGTATGTTCCTTTCTGTGTCTTAATGGCGGACTACAATGCCGAAATCAAGCACCACACCTCAAAAGAACCAACCTCGGCTACACAGTTTGCACCAGACGACATCCCAGCAAGTGCCAAGCAGGGCAATATACATCAACCGACGTGGAGGATTCGTCTACTGGAAACCTACTCAGAGATGGTAAGAACATGGAATAACATGCCTTTGTACATCAAATACAACCCATGCTACTGCCCTGTATTTCGAAGAAGGTCATGGCCGGAATACACAAAAACTGTGCTGACAACCAAAGGATGCGAGAAATGGCTCAATTATGTCTACTTAGCACCACCTAAAGGCCAACCTACCATAGGATATATGATCTCGACGATTCGGCATTGGGGGGTCAGGTTTAAAAATGTACCAGATGTCATGGCCCAAATGTGCCTTAAAATTTTTGAACTCATGTTGGTCACCTTCAGGACTTTCAAGAATGTCAAGGAACCCCATCTGTCAGCTCTTGGATTTAATGAAGGTAATCAGGACCTTGTCTACGACATTAGCTCAACACCATCTATTAATGTTGTATATGCATGGCACGCGCGTATCAAGTATATACCACCCTGCTTCAAACAGACGTTTGAAGAAATGCTTGTCACGGGATTCTGGGAGAATCATTCAGAGATATTCATTCCCAGACCATCACATTTATTGCAGTTGTTTGCAGTGGAACAAGCTCTCCATTCAGAAAAGTTACGTATACCACATCTAGAAGTTCCCGGGCCGGTAGATTGGGATGCTCTACTCACGGACTAGGCCAAAGGGTTGCGGATTGCAGAACATCACTTAGCACAAGACGTTGTTGAGTACTACATCCAACGACCCACCCAACAAGGGTCTGTCAGGGATGACAGACGTGAGAGAGGGGGGGGGGTGTTGGAACTGAAGGACTCACAAGGCAAGGAAGCTTACGAAGGGAGTCAGAGAGAAGAGAAAGTACAAGCAGACAGAGCAGTCAACGACGATCTGGCAAGTAGGCCAATATTTTTTTTAGGACACTAACGCATATAAAAGAGGTGGACACACAAGGAGAAGGAGCAAGTAGGGAGCTCCAGGAAATGTATGTCAAAATGTTAATAGAAACCCCTACAAATAGTGATTTTCATCACTAAAAACCATTGTAAATACCATTTCATATTTTTGTAGCTCCATTTTGTGCAGGCCAAGGAGTCCTTGAGGTTGAGGAGCTTTAGAAGTACCTACCTGTCAGTTTTCACAGTTTTTAGACTTCGTTTGAACCTCCAAATAAGGTAGAGAACCTAATTTTTAACTAGGCCGGACACTAGGTCTGGACACTGCCAAAACCTAGTCAAAAACTATAAATAGAGCTAGAGAGCTCATTTTTGCGGCTAGCTTGTAATTGATCTAAACTTGTATGAGCACTTTTGAAGTAATCTAAAAGAACTCCATTGTCTCTCTCTTTGTCTTACCTTGAGTGCGCGTGTGTGTGTATGTGTGTGCATGTTAGTGTGCTTCTCACTCACGCACTTGTGCCTTCACTTGCTCGAGGTCATCACACCATCCTCACGTCTTCCCGGATTGACATTAAAGGAGGTGCTACTCATCACTGAGCTACAAAGTATGGAAACAATGTATCCCAAGTCTCTTGGGAAGTTTTACAATTCCTAATGTGTGGTAGAAGGAAGTGAGAGATAGAGTTAAGTAAATACTACCTTGGTAAAGAATCTTTGGCACACCATGAGTTGAGTCTTTCAAGCTCCTCTCTTGTAGGTTGTCCTTTGCTTTTGAAAATGGGCATCTCCTCATCTCTTGATATGTATCCATAGAGACTCCTTCCTTGTAAACATGTCTTCATCCTCAAGGACCATGCTAGATAGTTGTTCCTGTCCAATTTATCAATAAAAGAAGGGAAACCATCTCCCATTTTACCTCAACTTGCTCTGATACCACCATTGGGAGAGATGGATGGATACCTCAAGGAAGTGAGGTGGTACTACCAAAACCTGCTTTGTACCTGCCCTATTTCACTTTAGGGTTATTTAGTAGGCCCTCTTAGCTTGCAAATTACACCAAATAAGAACCTATGAACTTTGGAGTTGATGCTTCAAAAAATTAGATCAAAACAGATAACTTCATAAGTAGCTAGTGACAAAAAACTTGCTATCTAGTGATTACGAGTGGAATCACTTAAAAAGATAAACCATACACTGAGCAATCACTTTAGCAAGTAGATGCTTACCCCCGACTTTTTAGGGACTGAGTAGAGAATGACCGGAGAGCACTTCGATGCAGATTTATCCAAATGTACTACTTCAAATGCTTGGAAAATTTGAGAGCATAAAGTAGACTTTGAGCAAGTTCCAACAAGCTATAGAACATGAAAAGCGGTGAAGAAATGACTGAGCTATGGTCATCCCAAGTACACTGTTCTGAGCAGACATAGGAGAGAAGTCAACAGGGATACTCGTATATGTATTATGGCACATGATTTTACAAGATCATTGGCTCTATAATGATGCCAAATGATAGTGAGATGAGTGAGCAATAGTGTATGCTCCTCAACCTCTACAAATGATGTCAAATGATCGTGAGATGAGTGAGAAATAGTGTACAAATGATAAAAAAAAGGAGCTCCTAGAGAAGGCTGATGACTGCAAGTTTACAAGTCCCTTTTACAATGAATTTCTTCAAATTTGAATTTGAAATTCAAATAGAGCTCCATCTATTAAATTGCTTCGTCTAAATGAGGAGAGATTCTACCAAATGGAATTCGTAGCTCTTGTTTTCTCTAACTCCATGAAATTTAAGCTCTTGAAGGATTCTCTCATTGATTTAACTTTTACACATGGTAAATACCTAAATATTACAAGCTATGGCTCATGTGAATAATCACATGATTCTACATATAATCCTCCAAGTTAAGCCAAATGTGAAGGCTTGGATACTTGCACCAACATCTATGAGTCTATATAAAGAGATGTATGACACTCATTTGGGAGGATCTCATGCATGTTGTATTGTTAGAGTCTTGGATCTCATATTGTTGTTCTCTTACTAGTTGATGCTATTTCTTGGCCACTCTTTGCATTCTCTTGCAACTTTGCCAATGTTGTTGAGGCCACTCTATGGTGATTATACAGAGTGTTGGTCCTTAGTGGAGTTGGCTATTAGTAGTAGAGAGTGATTGTGTAGCCATGGCTTGTACTTCTTAGTCTGAGTATGTTGTATTTCTATTGCATTTCTCTTGCAGAGATCTCTTGATTGTAAGAGTACTTCTTGTATTTATTTCTTCTAGCCTTTGGCATGGCATGCTAGCCCATTGTAATGTTCATTTGGAATATTTCTCACTCTCTTTAATCATTTGAAGTGTTATGAAATTGGGATTTTCTCTTATGTGTGCATTGGCCATTTTTTCCTCTCTATGTCTTTACTATCAATTAGTGTACCTGCACATAGAAACGTCACAGTGTATACTTCCCTAATGAAGAACTCCCCTTGGGTAGAAGAAGTAATAGATTGTTGTCATAAAGGCCTTTTCTACAGCTTGGAATTTTGCCATAGTTTGATACCCCAATACCTCCTCTATAGTTTGGCACACCCACTGGGATCCTTGCATTTTCTGCGTGAGGTGCCTAGTATAGTTAGCATTTTCTTTTGCATTATTTTTTCTTGATTTTTTGCATCATGCACACGGGTACATGAATCACACTCGAATAGACAGAGAGCCTCTTTATGCACAAAGTAGCCTCAAGAAGCCATTTCTACCTTCAGCTAATCAACTTAGCACTCCTCTATCCTTAAATTTGTCCATTGATTTGGCTTCAACCCCACTCTCAAAGGAGATTCATAGAAGGATGTTGGATTTCTCTTCAGACACTTTAGAGGATGCACAAGCACTAGCGGAGGAACTTTCAAACCTACTGTCAAGGTTGAATATTAAATTCCTACCTTTAAGGGATCAGGTTATGAATACATAGATGAACACATGAGGAGATTCATTTCTTTGTGCCACGATCATGGACTTCAAAATTTAGAGGATGCTATGTTGGTGCTATTTGCTTCTACATTTGAAGTTCTTGTATATAAATGGTACAACTAGTATGCAGATGGACACATCATCACTTGGGAAGCCTTGAAAACTTCATTCTCACAAACATTATGACCAAGTAACTCTTTAGAGGGTGCCTTACATCAACTCAAGAATCTCAAATTAAGGCCATGTGAATGTGTTCATGAATTACAGACTCATACGAAAGTAGTTGTCTCCCGAACATCACATGCTCTAGGTGATTTCCTAGTCAAGAAGTGGATAGAAAAGTCTCTTCCACTACAACATATCGGGGGTATACCGAGGCTTCTGCCGAGGAAAATGAACAGGCGCAATTTTGCCCCGACACCGGTGTAAGGGTCGGTGTAGGCGTCGGTATAAGCGTCGGTATAAGCGACGGTATGCCCCTGGGCAGAATAGTTGGTATAAGCATCGGTATCTGCCTGGGGATACCGACGCTTATACGGTCGCCTATACCGACGACCATATCTGCAAAATTTTTTTTGGCAGAGTATGTTGTCTCTTGCTACAACAACATTCGCATGCTGCTGTGTAGCAAAAGACAATACACTCTGCCCAAGAAAAATTGGAGAACATGTGACATGTATGACAGACAACAGAAACATGATTTGTTAAAGAAAAACATACTGTCAAATACAAAAGACATGGGAGAAATCAATCATGAACCATGTACAAAGAAATGAGACACATTGACATGATATTTATAAACAACAATCAGAACACATGTATTTGTGTGTATGCCTATGTAAATACATGTGTATGTGTATATGTATTATGTGTGTATATTTGTATATGTGTAAATATTTGTATGAATTTTTAAAAACCCTAGAACCCTAATCCTAATGACCTAGACCTAAAACATGTGTATGTGTGTATTTTTGGGTATATATATGTGTATGTGAACATATATATATATATATATATATATATATATATATATATATATATATATATATATATATATATATATATATATATATATATATACATATATACATATATATGTGTATGTGTGTTTATGCATATGTGTATCTATGTAAAAATCCTAAAACCCTAATCCTGAAGACCTAGACCTAAAACATGTATATGTGTATGCATGTGTGTACATAAGTAAAAGCCAAAAACCCTAATCTTAAAACCCTAACCCTAAAACATGAATATGTGTGTATGTATATGTCACATGTGTGTATGTATGTATGCATGTGTGTATATATCTATGTGTGTGTGTATGTATGTGTGTGTGTGTCTTTGTGTGTGTGTGTGTATCTGTATGTGTGTGTGTATGTGTATATGTATTATGTGTTTATATGTGTATATGTGTGTATGCATGTGTGTATATATGTAAAAGCACAAAACCCTAATCCTAAAACCTTAACCCTAAAACATGCATATGTGTGTATGTATATTTGATGTGTGCGTATGTGCATGTATGTATGCATGTGTATATGTGTTCATGTGTGTATGTATTATGTGTGTATATGTGTAAACATCAAAAACCCTAATCCAAAAACCCTAACCCTAAAACATGTATGTGTGTGTATGTATGAATATGCATATGCATATGTGTATGAAATATGTATGCATGTGTGTGTATGTATCTCTATGTCTCTCTCTTTCTATCTATCTATATCTCTCTCTTTATCTCTCTCTCTCTCTCTCTTTCATCTCTCTCTCCCTCTCTCTCTCTCTCTCTTTCTCTCTCTCTATTAATATCTCTCTCTTTCATCTCTCTCTCTCTCTCATTCTCTCTCTCTTTCATCTCTCTCTCTCTCTTTCATCTCTCTCTCTCTCTTATTCTCTCTCTTATTCTCTCTCTCTCTCTCTCTCTCTCTCTCTCTCTCTCTCTCTCTCTCTCTCTCTCTCTCTCTCTCTCTCTCCCCCTCTCTCTCTCCCCCTCTCTCTCTCATTCTCTCTCTCTTTCATCTCTCTCTCTCTCTCTCTCTCTCTCTCTCTCTCTCTCTCTCTCTCTTTCTCTCTTTCTCTCTCTCTCTCTATTTATAAAAAAGAACAAAACAATCACTTACATCGATGTAATTCTTTTTATTGCTCTCTTCAAAGCCCAATCGATGTCGTCTCTTGTCAAATTCCAAAGAATCGATGCCAAAAAGCTCGTGCAAAACAAAAGAAAGAAGAAATTAAAAAATAGAAGACATAGAGAAAGAGAGACAGTGAAAGAGTACACACATCATTTACCAAGATGTGAGAGAGAGAGAGATGTGTGTGTAGGGGGAGAGAGAGAGAGAGAAACAGAACCCTAACCCTAAAACATGTATATGCATGTGTATGTAATATGCATGTGTGTATGTATGTATGTGTGTGTACATGCATATGTGTGTGTATGTATGTATGTATGCATATGCATGTGTGTATGCACATATGTGCGTGTATAGATATGTGAGTGTGTATTTATATGTGTGTGTATGTATGTAGTATGTATGTAGTATGCATGTGTGTATGTATGTATGTGTGTGTACAATCAAATATGTGTGTATGTATCTCTCTCTTTCTTTCATCTCTCTCTCTCTCTCACTCTATATCAATTGAAAACAAAACAATCACTTACATTCATGTAATTGTTGGGAGCGTTGTCGTCAAAGTCCACTTAATGTTTTCCTTCGTCGAATTCCAAAGAACTGATGCCAAAAATCTCTTGCAAAACAAAAGAAAAGAGAAATTCATAAACCCTAATCCTAAAGCCCTAACCCTAAAACATGTATATGTGTGTATGTGTGTATGTATATGTGATGTGTGTGTATGTGTATGTGTATGTATTCATGTGTGTGTATACATATGTGAGTGTGTATATATGTGTGTGTGCATGTAATATGCATGTGTGTATGTATGTATGTGTGTGTGTACATGCATATGTGTGTGTATGTATGTATGCATATGCATGTGTGTGTATACATATGTGAGTGTGTATGTAATATGCATGTGTTTATGTATGTATGTGTGTGTGTACATGCAAATATGTGTGTATGTATGTATGCATATGCATGTGTGTATGTATACATGTGTGTGTGTACATGTGTGTATGTATATGTGTGTATACATGTATGTATGTATGTGAGTATGAGAATGAATATGTGTGTGTATGTATATGCATGTGTGTATCTAATATGCATGTGTGTATGTACTATGCATGTTTGTATGTAATATGCATGTATGTATATGTGTGTATGCATGTGAGTATGTAATATGTATGTGTATGTATATGCATGTGTGTATGTAATATGTATGTGAGTGTGTATGTAATATGCATGTGTGCATGTAATATGTATGTGAGTATGTGTATGCATATGTGTGTGTATGTATGTATGCATCTGTCTCTCTATCTCATTCTCTTTCTATTTCATCTCTCTCTCTCTTCCATCTATCTCTCTCTTTCACTCTCTCTCTATCTTTCTCTTTCATCTCTCTCTCTCTTTCTTTCTTTCTCTCTCTCTCTCTCTTTATGTTTCTCTAGATCTCTCTCTTTCTTTCATCTCTCTCTCTATCTCACTCTATATCAATCAAAAACAAAACAATCACTTACATCGATGTAATTGTTTGGATCGTTGTCCTCAAGGTCCACTTAATGTTGCCCTTCGTCGAATTCCAAAGATTTGATGCCAAAAAGCTCCTGCAAAATGAAAGAGAAGTGAAATTAGAAAAGGGAAAACACAAAGAAAGAGAAAGGGTGCTACAGTATGTGCAACTCTTACAAAAATTTCAGATCTAGAGAAACAAAGATGTAGAGAGAGAGAGAGAGAAAGAGTGAGAAAGAGAGAGATGTGTGTACAAAATAGGCGCAGAATGTAGTTCGTGTGCACAAACTCGACAGTAGCAAACTTTGGTTCAAAATGCAAGCAAATGTCGAATTTTTGCTCTCGGGCCCGGTTAAAACATTGCCTCGGTATAAGCGTCGGTATGAGCGTCGATATAAGCGTCGGTAATTTACAGTAAAGTACCGATGCCTATACCGGCGCTCATACCGATGCCTGTATACCGACGATTAGTTTTTCAAGCATTTTCAACGGTCATACGGATGCTGAGGCGTGACCGTCGGTATGGGCAACATCGGTATGCCCTTGATATGTTGTAGTGTTCCTAGGAAGTAGATAGAAAAGTCACTAAATGACTTTGTAGAAGTTGCCTCTCGCATAGAAGAGGCTAGAATGCACTTTGAAGGAGGGACTCAAGCAAAGAGATGAGCTAAAGATGTAACAAAGTCGAAACAAAGAAAATATTTTATCATCACATGCATGCTATCGGAAAGATCTTCACTTCCAAAGACATTATAGAAACAAAGACCGAGTCAAAGAATAGGCAGACAAAGTGTGCATGAGATCGTAAGAGAAGGTTTTGAAAAGTTTGTTTCAAAGACATAGCGACACTAGATGTGATGAACTTCAACTATAAAAACTACTTTGAGCCAGAGAGCATTGCAGGATAAAGAGAAAAGTTGATCAAACAATGAAGATAGAGAGAACTATGAAGACAATTCTACAAATATTTTCAACGCTCAAGATAGATATGGAGTAAGGATTTTTGTAGAAATGCTAATAGTCTGATTAGCAGGATTTTTGTAGAAATGCTAATAGTCTGATTAGCAGTAAAGAAATTGAAGTTGTCTTTGTTAACATGGACTATATGCTACAGTGTATAAAACCCAATCCGTTTATGTGCAAAAGGTGATGGAAGCTAAAAGTAAACAGCGATGTCAGATCACTTATTTTTCGCGATGACTGAAAAGTAACTCTAAAATTAGAGTTCTTAACTTATAAAATGAGAGTCATAGGCCGCGGAAGAGGTCTGGAGAGGGAGATCGAGCAATGGACAGAGGATGTTTGTTAGTGACAAACGCTTGAATTCTCTTGAAGACTTCAATGGGATGACAGTGCTCTATGCCTCCGACAATGATTTACTCTCACAAACGTAGTTGACAACATCAATTTGCGTTAGTTTTATGATATTTATCTCCAGGTAAATTCCCCGACTGATGACTGAAACCATCCTCTGTAATTAGTCATGCTTTGATTCCAATCATGGCTGACATTAAAATCGATTTTATGCTATTTGTCGTGCACTTTCTTGTAAAATGTCCGATGATAATTGACACCAATGGCTCGAAAAGTGTTAAGAAACTGACTTCACTCTGACAACATCAAAAGAAATCGGTCAATAGTAACTTCTGACAGCGCTCTGTTGATAAATCCAATATTTTTTAAACGTTTCACTATAACTTCCGATCAATTGTATATGCCTGTGCAATCTTCTCTATGCTGATGCGCTGACTTTTGACATTCATGAACTCTACTTCCGACTATTCCTACATGAATTTTGTAAATCTTTCTTCTTTTCATCCGTTGAATTTAAACTCGGACTTCAACACTTCTGATGTGCTGATCTTTTATTATGCCTACAACACGATTCCGTTATTTTCAAATTGATGTCACACTAACTCCACATAAAGTTGAAATCTCCGTCGCTTCAAGCTGGGAAAGACAGTGCTATGATAATTATGATTAAAACGCTTCTGAAGTCAGATGCCTTCATCTTCAACTTTTATATCCGTGCGCTAATTCATAGCGTTCTGAAGATAGATGAACTGAATTGTTGAACTGACTTTGACTGCACGTCAATATGCGTAATCGGATAACGCATTCATTTGGTGCTGTCCGATGATTTGGGTTTGTATTGAGAAGTTGCTGAGCATTAAGTCATACGAAATTCTATTTGTTTCACTCCAACCAACGATAGTAACTCTCTGGATACTACCGTGCTACTTGTGAAACGGTGTTCATGGAAATTTTCTCAGATAAAGCGCTTGTTATTGTTTTAAATCTGAGATATTTTGTGGCCTGTTTATTTAAAAGTACAATGACGCAGTTTGAGTTATCTTAATACTTTAGACATATGTTTCGTAAAAGTGAAGGTCGTTTCCCATCACATGCAATTGTATACAAATACATATATTTGTTTGATTGCACACGTTAGAAGTTGAAATCACGAAAGATCTAATTTGAAGACATTAAGAGGTAATCATTGGTAAAGAAATCATGATCAAGCATGATGAATTGGATTCTCGAATATTTATTTGATTAACTATCTAAAAGAGTTATTAGATGAGTTGTTCCAATCACCTTGTGTGAGCCGATGAGCAAGGCAGTTGAATTGATCCACCAACCGAGCGTTCCCATACTTCCCAACATCTTGAACCCGACGTGAAGAATCAGTGTTGCGACTCAGGTATATATATTTGCTACTTGGCATATGCATACACACAAATTGACAATTGTTGTACTTGCTTCTACATCCTTGGAAGCGGTGGCTGTTTCTTAAAACCTTGCAATCTTTTGGGTGTTGAGGGCTATTCTTTTTTATCTGAACACCTCCATAGAGATTGGCAAGTGGCCGATCCTCATCATGCCACCCTTCTCATTAATAATTGAAGAATTAAACGATTGCACACACACACATCATATCATTAGCAAAACCTTTATTTAGGATTTGATCAATTGACAACACTGAGTCACAACAAAGGAGAACAAAGACATGTTCTCTATTCCTTTTCACCTAAAGACCATGATATCAAGCAATAAAGTGGGCATTTTACAATATCTAGAAAGCATCACTTGTTCTTGCTTGTAAATATTGACTAGAAGTTTGATCCCATATCCCAAGTAGTCAAGATAGATATGTTAAAATACTTGGTGCCTTGAAAACTAGTTGTTCAGCACGATCAAGAATCCCACATCATGATCTTTGACAAGAGATTAGAGTTGAAGGTACAAGTAAGAATTGGGTAAACTCCTTCATTACATCTATAACCTCAACAAGCACACATTATAGCTGATTAAAAGCTACTCGAAAATCGCTGTACATGTGTTGCAAAAGTCGGAACATTTTAACAAGGCAATTAAGATCATCCCCTTTGTATAGTTAAGATCCTCATTGAATGTTGGGCCATATTCATAGCATATGAAATAAATTTCACAAAAGCATTCCCAAGAGAAGATTATAATCAACAAAATTATAGTAAGAAACATTCACACATTCATCAAAGAAATGCTCAAGATAAGTCAAGCTTAACACAAAGTGGAAGCAGAACTTGGCATTATATTTCTATTAAAATGATGTTTTACATTTCATGTGTTTTACAAGAATAATATGAATCTACAATAGAAGTTGATCATAGCTTTCCTCAGGCTCAAGCATAATGGGATCCTCCGGAACATTAGAACGCATCTCTTGCCTCTCTTGCTCCAAGATTGGCTCTTCAAGGTCAGCCATGTCCCCCGGTTCATCTACAAGTGGGGAAAAATGCTTCCTTGAAGCCGGTTGGAATCTCTTCGTGTCTGCAATGTGCTTCCTTCCAACCTCTTGGTCTTCATCTGGGCATTCATTCAGCCCATTGATTCTCATTCTAATGAAGCTCACTTGAGCATCATCCTTCTCCACAGCTATGCAGTGCCTGAACATCTTTAAGGAGCAAGCCAGAGTCATTCCTGAAACAGAAGAAAACCACTTAGAGGCCAATCAACATCATGGCTAATGAAAAATGTTACAATTGAAATTACCGATGCCCGAAAAAAGGTCTAGGACCCAATCATCATCATTGGAGAATAGTTGAAGCAATCTCATTACGAGCTTTTGTGGCTTCTGATAGGGGTTAACCAATGTCCTGTCCCCAGCTACATGACAAAGTTTCTTGGTAACGGCTGGGAACATGAGCACACTTGAGATCCCATTCTCATTGCAATGCTCCCTGACTCTCCTTTTGCTTACTTCATCATAATAGCCAACTATAATGCATTCAGTGGAGCTCACAAACCTATGCAAAGGAGTGTGATTGACGTTTGTCTTCACCTTGCCAATAAGAACTATAAGTGACAGAGAGCATCATTAAAACCATGGAGATAAAAAGAAGATTACTTACCATGTGAGGCACTCCACAACATGACATCTTGCCTTCAGAGCAGTTGAAACAGAGAAAGACTATTCTCTGCTATGGAAAATTACTATCCTCCAAAGAGGAGACATATTCAACTCTGCAAAACTAGTGACCATCTTCCGAATATGAGGGTGTTTGAAGGGTTCATTGTCATTAACTGATCCCAACATCCTAAATCCATAAGGTATGTCTACTATAAGAAGGGAGAAATGCTTTCTAGGCACAACAATACAATTATTATTTACATCACTACAGAATACATTGTAATATACAAGCCTAAGGGGGTCTAGGGGATTGGAGAAACATTTCAGATCAGGTTCCTATCAAAATCAATCTCCTTGGCTTTCAGTCTGGATTTCTCATGCCTTGCTCTTTGAATGTGAGCCAAGAATGCAGGGGGGCAATCATCTACTACCTCTACAGACTTACTTTTCTTTGGTTTCTAGAGAATAAAGTGGAAAGACAATTAAATGAGCTCTTCAATATACCAAAGGAAACATAAGGAGTTGATGCATGGCATCGATTTCGTGTCTGGGTCGATGCCTGGCATCGACTTGGTGGCATAACTCTATGCCTGGCATCAACTTATGCCACCAGGTCGATGCCAGGCATCGACTCATGCCCCCAAGTCGATGCCAGGCATCTTATGCCATGAGGTCGATGCGAGGCATCGACTTATGGCACCAGATCGATGCCAGGCATCGACTTATGCCACCAAGTAGATGCCATGCATGGAGTTCCTACTAAAAGCCTAGCATCGAATTGGTTAGGTGAATCAAGGCATCTAGTCTAATAGCAAACCAGGCATGCTCTCTGAAAGAGAACTTACCCAATCACGAAGCAGAATAAAATAATCTGATAAAGCTTTGTATGATGATGTAGTTGGATAGTCTGCTTGGACCTCTATCCAAGAAAAGCAACCCAGCCTCTTCGTCATCACCTCTTGAATCTTCATGTATACTTTATGACTACAGTCACAGAAATGAAAAAGAGACTAGGTTAGACCAGAAACATGGGAGTAGGGAAAAAGAATATGAGAATAACATACATACTTATTGAGCTCAGTCCACGCTTAACTCCTTGGAGATTACCATCGACAAAGTTGATATAATCAATGTATCATCTTTGATTCCTTGAAGGGCTCTCCATGGTGTCAACTTCATGTCCTTAGGAGCCTATTCAATTGAAAGGTCAACTTTCCTTCCCTTTCCCTTCAGATCAACCTGTGGGTCTAGCCTCGACTTCCATTGCTTCTGGCCCTTGACCTCCTTGTTCTCCCACATTGTGAAAATCTTATCCTGCAGATCCCAGATCTCACCTGTTCTGAATGCCAGTTGAAACCATGGATCATATTTTCTCAAAGCATCAAACTTTCTATTCTCATCTAGTGCAATGCCACCTCAATAAGGCATTGCTTTTGTAGATTGGGATGTATTCTTCCAGCCTCCTTCATGAGACAATCTTCATATTCATGGTGGAAGAACCGAATTCTCTCTATGGAGGACAGTTTTTGCCTGTAGTCATTGTCATTGTTGTGATCCCAAGCAAGAAGCTTGGCTTCCTCAGTTGTAAGACCAACATATATTTTGCACTCTGCATACCTAAAGAAGAATGTGGTGGGGTGCTCCTTCACTAGCTGTCTGCGGGCCTCTGCAGAGTGTGAGCCACCAATCAATGTATAATCCTCAAACAAACCCTCATTGAACTCCTCCATAGAGCTGCACTCATTCGGATCCACCATGACAAGGAAAGGCACAATAGTAGCATGAGGATTTATCTTCATTTTCTTCTTAAGATTCTGCACGTGCAAATTGTGTGGCTCCCTTATCTCAAGGGGCCTCATCCCTGTGACTGGATCCATTGGTGGCCTATGGATGATATTGATTGGCAGGTGGAACAACTACCCCTTCTTCACAACTTTTCTTCTAGCTATATCCTCCCTCATCTTGTTCTGCTCAGTACCAAGAATACCCGAGGCAAGCTCCCCATCAGGTGCAACTATTATATCCTCAGAGCTAGAGCTCGAGTTAGAAGACTCCTCATCATCAATCTTCTTCTTTTTCTTTAGGAACTTTTTCTGCACGCACTGCTTACCCCTTGGCATCAAGTCCTTGATAAGATTCAATGAGTCCCTACATATCTCTGCAAGCCTCTCTGGAACACAACACTCTAGGCATAAGAAATCCATCTTGCATATTACATTTCTTAAATCTTTCGATGTCTCTACCAGGACAAGGAGGTTGTCAGAATCCTCATCTTCATAATCCAGTTTGAACACAAGGCCATACTGAAAACCCTGTGTTGTCGTGATCTTTCCTCTCCCATACGCCCCTGCAAACAAAAGTAGCACTACATTCTTTTCTTCCACATATTGAAGGCACCATTCCAGGTTTGTCATGTCCCGGAGTGGACGATCTGTCCTTAATACCTCTACGTCCCTCGACCTTTCCTTCCTAGTTGCATCATCCTCAGGTATTTGATGCTACTCTGTCCACCAGAAGACATTCCAATCGGATTGCTGGCCTTCTCGGAGGATAAGGATGCAATGTTTTTCTTCGGTCTTGCTTGGTGACCAATGCCTCTGTCATGTTGCTGATCCACAGAGCTCATTGTCACTTTGAGCTTCTTGAAGGGACTCTCACTTTTTGACTCAGCCTCCTTGAAATGGGCTTGGAAATATGAGCTCATACATTAATGTGTTTTTCAAGGGTCCAAGTCGATGCCAGGCATCGACTTTGCACCCTAAAGTCGATGCCTAGCATCGACTTTCAGGCCACATTTGATGCCAGGCATCGACCTTCCAGGTCGATGCCAGACGTCTACTTGAGGGTTTAAGTCGATGCCAAGCATCGACTTGATGGTGCAATTCGATGCTAGGCATCAAATTTAAGTGAAAGTCAATGCCAGGCATCGACTTGAGGGTGCAAATCGATGTCAGGCATTGAGTTGGACCCCAAAGTCGATGCGTGGCATCGACTTGCACCTAAAAGTCGATGCCTGGCATCGACTTACACCATTAAGTCGATGCCTGGCATCGAGTTCTACCCTCATTGGATCTATATTTCATGAGCTAAGAAAAATAAAAACCTAGAAAGCATACTATTTACTCAAACATACAAAAGGAATCTTTTAGGAATCTTTTTTTGTGGTATGATTTTGTCTACCTCTTGGTACTCTTGCCAACATTCTTCTTCTCCATGAGAGTTGCCTTGCTGGTTTGCTGAGCTCTGTGCTCCATTGCTGTCTGTGCTCTGTTGCTCTCTCTTGCTCGTGGATTTTGGAAATGAGAATTATCTCCTTCTCTGCTATTTATAGGCGATTGGGTAACTTGAACAAGAGACTAACTGGATCTAACTGAATGAATCCAGTTGCTAACTAGATCTATCAACTTATCTAACCAGGAAATACCACTCACACAAATAGGCTGTTTCACCTCGAGTTTAGTGAAATATTTATAGAACCTTGCAACTATTTATATACATTTGCATGAAATTTAGACTTCAATAGCAAAAGTATGGTATGTACATGAGGAAGGCTAATCTCATGTATAAATTGTTTCTTAGAATCTACTGCTTGGGGAAAAATCAAGTCTAAGTTGTGTTGAATATGGGAGATTAATGACATCTTTATAGTTTTATCCTTTTCACTTCAGTTCATATTCACATTTATCTTGTAACATTTTGTTGAAAAGGAAAATCAATGTATGAATAAACGTTCAACAAAGAACTTTGGGGTTCAAACATCTTGAACAACAAAATAGGTTGGTAATTTGAACATAATAGGTTGGTAATTTCAAACGTCACTCATTGTCTTTGCGGAAAAGAGAAAATCAAATGAAGTTATCTTATAGCATCCAACATTCAGGTGAATCTTAGATTCAAAATTCATTTGAAAATCTTTTGTAACAAGCGGTTTGCCACGGATATAGATTTTACATATAATTCTTACATATACTTTTGCGTGTACCTCTTTTACACATAATTCTTTCTGAATATACTTTCATATACCTCTTTGAGATCTAGCCAAGACCACAATAAAACCTAATCCTTGAAATCTTAACCAAAGGTAAAATTTCTTCTTGTAAAGTCTTCAATGGCACTACTCCAAACAATTTTAATATCTAATCCAATTGGAACTCAACTTGGATATATTTTGATTCACTCATAATGCTAAAACTCAATGACTCATATCTAGTTTGAAATTAACTGTGTATCTCATCTTTCAAAAGTGAATCAAATCTTTGGTTCCCTCATTAGTGTATATCTCAGTAATTAAGTACTTTAATTTTAGGCTTTAAGTTCTTTAATGTAATTTGATGTTTAATGCACTTTAATGTACTTTAATGAACTTTTGATTTCATATCTACTTGATGTGACATTTGATGTGACATTTGATGTGACATCTTCACTTGATCTCGGACTTCTACTTATTTAAAAAGGTAATTCATCTTCAGTCTTCTTTGAACTGAGTGAAGATGAGCTCAATCTTTTCAGTGGATGCTTGGGCATGAGCTTCCTCTGCTCATATTGATACAGTTTCGGAATCATTGTTCTCAGTTGACCCTTTCCTCATAAGTGATGGTCCCTATGGTTTAGAACGTGGTGATGATTCTGTGTTTTCTGTTGATTCATTTAAGTTATCCAATTCACAGTGCAATGCTACTCAACCAAATGCACCTCTTGATCTCCCATCTGATCCAGCCATTGATCTCCCTTCTGACTCAAGTGCATGTGGAGCAATGGAAAGGCAAAGCAAGCTCAATCTACGTTTTAAAAGAAGGCCTCGTGAAGTAAGTCAAAAAAGATTTAAATTTCTTACTTCAGATAGACAGATTGCATTGGATATTGTGAAGGATTGTTGTGGTTTGAAATGTTTGTACAATTTAGGAATGAAGAAACTAAAGCACCTAAGAGAGAAATTCCTCCATTTAGATAGTGAAAGGCAGGATATATACCTTGTTTCTCACATGCAAATGATTGAGGATAACATGTTAGTAACACGTGTTGCTTTTGAATATTTCTTTAGTCAAGGGATGCAATGTTGTACGGCTGCATTTAAAATTGCAATGGGTGTGGAAAATTTTAGAATACATAGGGTTCAACAGGGGCTTATGAATGGGGATCTCATTTTGGATACATTCCATGTTGGGACCAAAGGATCTGTTGGACGTCATGCAATGAATTGGATGATGAACTATTTTAGCTTGCATTGGGAGGTTATGCCTACAACTGGAAGGTTGCACTTGTCAAATAACTTTACTCGTCGAGAGGTATTTCAAATATACAGAGAAGACATGGAAAATAGAAATGAGAAGTATGTGTTGTATCGTCACTTTACTCGATTATGGAAGCAAGAGTTTAACAATGTGTCTATTCCTCGTAAAGTTAGAATGGGTGAATGTTCAGTTTGCGCCACTTTGAAAAACATGGCAAAGGGGGCTACAAAACCACAAGAAAAGGATAATTTTAAAAACCTTCTTAACAACCATCGTGAGAGTCAAGCTTTAGAGAGAAAGAAAGCAATTCATCATCGAAGTAAAGCACTCAGAAATATGGAGCGTTATATGTGTTTGTTGATCAATGATATGGAAAAAAAAAAACTTGTTTGCCACATTTTTATCGCATCCCTAAGGACATTGGAGATGAAGTCCTTGTGCAAATGCATTTGGTTGGTGCTTTCGTATACAATGGAACTGTAATGTCAAAGGTTTTCTTCACATATCTGAATGTGCATAATGATCTAAACCTTACAGTTACTGTCATTCATCGGGTTTTGCAATCATGGAAGGGTCTTTTGCCACCAACTCTATATTTGCAACTTGATAATACTGCAAGAGAGAATAAAAATTCTACAGTCTTTGGATATTTAAGCATGCTTGTTGAAAAACAGGTATTTCAAAAGGTTAAGGTAAATTTCCTTCTGGTTGGCCACACTCATGATCACATTGATCAAATGTTCAGTACTTTCTCTAAGAAGTTGGCACGTAACAATGCTTTTACTCTTCCGATTTTATCTTAGCTCATTTCAGAAGCATATACTCCAAAACCAGAAGTTCAACACCTCACACAGATTTATAACTTTAAGCACTTTTGCTCAATGGGCCTTGATAACAGTGCTAAGGTTTTGGCTCCATTGCACAATATTAGTTTCGACCATGTATTCTTGATGAGGAGGGTTGATGAAATAACCCTTTTATTTGCAAAGCAGTATTCATCTTCTCCTGGGTGGGAGCCTAAAGAGGGATGCAGATTCTTATTGCACATGCCTAATTTGTCTACACTGTATGGTGCAGAACAATCACCATATGAATATAAAAACAATACAGAAAGATGTGGAAATGTGGTTGATCAAAGTAAAAGCTGGATGCATGCACTCATTGAAAAGAAGAGACATATTGAGCGTGCAAAAAAATATGATGGAGATCAAGATGTATCTTGGTGGGAGGACTTTTTCAATCATCAAGAAGAGATTATACAGTATACAATTGCAGGTCATTGGCCAGTTGATGTTCCATTCACAGGGGATTTTTGTACACAAAGATCCATGAATGTGGCCCAAGCATGTAATGCAGATGCACTTCAAAGTTTTATACATCCACTAGAAAGAAATATTTATGTAGGCCCAAGGATGACAAAATAGGCAGAAGCAAGATGGCAAGGAAATTTAATAGAGATAAATGTTGGAACACTTATTGCAGTACTTATTGCAGTACTTGCTCATGGTGATGAGGCTACCAGAACATTTTGGATTGCAAAGGTTTTAGAGATAACTAAAGATATTGATCAGAGAAGAATAGAGGCTTTGATGGTGCATTGGTATTACACTAAAATTAGTAATGCATTCACAGGTAAATATAACTTAGAAATGGTGTGTGATACTAAACGAACAGATTCAAAAAAGAAAAAGAATATTCGAAGCACATCCACTCTTAAAATGGATGATGTAGATATTCTTGTTTATGATTTTTCCTTGACAAAAACAGGTCACTTGAGGAAAGCAACCATCAATATGATAAAACAAAAGCTTCCAGATGTATGTGGTACAGGAAATCATAGGCAAACAAGAAGATTTATGCATGATCCTGTAGAATTTGGTATGTACGTCGATGAAGATAGAGCTCTTGTGGATATAGAAGAAGAAGAAGAGAGCTCTCAACAGTATGAGACTGAATCAAGTGCATCAGATGATGAGGGTGTAGACATAGATCGACATAGTCATGAGTTGCATTGAAACTCTCTAACATTTTTAGTGCTTATGTAAATGCCTCAAAGTAGTTTGGTTAATGAAACCATGTTTTGTAGCAATTTTGAATAACAATCAGATATCCACCCATTGAAAATATTTCTTAAATGTTATTTTTGTATAAGAATTATTCAGTTTTACATTCTTTATATAGATTTTAGACATGTCAATGTCTTATTATATAGATTTTGGACATGTCAATGTTTTATCATATAGATTTTGGACATGTCAATGTCTTATCTAATGAAATTTTGACTACATTTTGAGCTCTTTTTTTATGAGAAAATGACAAAAAACGTCAAAAACTCACATGTTTTCACTTCATTTTTGTAATATATGTATACTGGTATAAAGGAATCTCAAACATAAGCTGCCATTTGCTTGATTTTTGAAGAGGGTGTTCTCTTTTTATGACATAGTTCTCGTTTGTTATGACTCCCTATTTGACAAAGAATGTATCAAGATTCACATGAGCACGGAGTTTGAACCTCTTCTTCAAGCACTGACTGGTATGGTTTGTTCTTACTTTCAAACTCTTTGGTTTAGTTGCAAACCTTTGGTACATTTTAAAACATCAAAACTGGACACCAACGGGATTGTAGAATTGGTAGTTCAACATAAAGAAAGGGTTAAAAGAGAAGTTCAAGACATTGTTAAATTTATTCAAACCAAATCAAATCAAGATATAAAAGTGGAAGAATTGTTTAAGAACATGATGCACGAAACTCAAGGTGAAAAGGTTGTTGAAACTCTATTAAGGGACAAAGGAAAGTTCAGAGGAGTGAATGTAACAAACTACTTAGATACATTTGAAGAATTAGCTAAGCTTCATGGCTTACGTGAGTCTAAATGGATAACGTACCAACAATTATGGTTATTATTGAACTGCATGATAAACATGAATGGGAGAAATTTAGAAAAGAGTTACATAAAGAATTCTATCTAGAGGATTATAGCCAACATAGCAGAGAGGGTTTCATGAAGTGGGTTAGTTCCCCAAAACCTCAAATTTCTATCAAAAAATGATAGGGTAGCCCTTACTTCGGACATAGTCTTATATTCCCTTTAGATTTTGACCCTAGATGTAAGAATAGAGGTTGAACGAAGGCTTAAGGAGCCGGATAAGCGATATGGAATTATTGATGATTGGGCTATTATAAAGACAGTGGTTGAAACAGTTGCTTATATGAAGCAACATAAATCACTTCTTTATGATCCAATGCCTAATCCATTTCCTAGTTTTCCCCCCCACTCATGATCTTAGAGATACTCATACAACTTCGAAGGTTCAGCCAACTATATCTACATCTACAGTTCCAACTGATCTTCAATTTGAAATTTTATCTAATAAGTTGGATAACATGATGCAAATGCATGAAAACATGTCAAACGAGGTATGTGCTTTACAAAATGTAGTGTATGCACTGAATTCACAAGATAAATCCTCTGTACAAACTCAACCTACTATATATCCCCAACCTATTTCAACTCCTAATTCTCTAATAGTACCTCAACCTATTCGTCAATCGACCAACCAAAGGAACTTCAATGAGCGAAGAACTCCCCATATTAGGAGATATATCTGATGTGATTCTAATGATAATCTTACCTATACTTGTGAAACCTTAAAGGAAGCTAAAGAACAACGACATTTTATTGACATTGACAAGAAGTTGTGTGACTATAGAACACATCTTCCTTTAACTGTTAATTGGAGAAAGGGAGGAATGCAAAAACTTTATGAGAATCTTTCTGAATCTAAGAAAGGATCTTCTGATATCAAATTAGAGTCTATAGATAGTGATTCTGAAATCGATCAATCTAGAGGAACAAGAAATTACTCTATTGAAGCTCTAATTAAAGCTAGGGATGATATTATGTAAAACACTGCTTGGAATTCACCCATTAATCAATTCTCTATATATTCATATATTTCAAATGTTGAAGAAAAGAGAAAGCGGGATGATGAACAAGATATGAATGATTCAAGAAGAAGAGTTACGAGGAGCAAAATGAGAGAAGAACCTAAACCAAACAAAGTAAAATTTGAACAAGAAGAAAGTTCCAAGGCAAATGAACAAAGAAGAAAAGAAATTCGAGAAGGTAAAAAACCTATGTTCAATGAACCAAAAAAAAACTTCAGAGAAATTAGAGGAAACTCCTAAAAATGAAAAACAAAATGATGAAAAACAAACTTATGAAAAACAAGTAAAGAAATCAAAAAGAAATCCTAAAGCTATTATCATATATGAACTAGAACAAAAGATTAATGCAAAAGAAATATTACATGATATCTTGTTGAAAAACTTAGTAACTATGACACTTGAACAAATATTTTCAATTGCTAAAATTGAGTTCAAAGAAAATTTCATTAAATTAATAAAAAGAAAGAGATTCCCTCTTACACAATAGGTGGAAATGCAAGATGTTACTGACATGAATCAATTAATGCAAGAGTCTCTTTCATTTAATTCAGATGAAGAAGAGGAAAATACTTGTAAAGTCAACAAAAACTTTCTAGGTCCAATTATGATAGATGATGAAAGCAAACATTCAGAAAGTAACTTTAGGAAAATCTTTTGGGCAAGACGCACACTTGAGATGAAGATCAATTTAGGTGAGCAAAAGAAATCATATTCTGCTTTGGCTCTGATTGATTTTGGGTCTGAGATTAATGTGATTTCAAAAGAGCTATATGACAAGTTTAAATGGCCAATAGATAAAAATCATGGTTCGATCATGAGAACTATTGATAGCTGGAATCTCTGAGACATTTCACTTTTTCATCCAAGATAACTGCTCCTATGAGATTATTTTAGGTCAGCCGTTTATATGCGAGGCCAGAGTGGAAACCAAAGTTATGGATGATGGGTCTGCATATGCAAGAATAAGATCTAAGGATGATTTGCAATAATTCCAAGTGATGATAGTAAGTCCTAATCACATACAAAATCGAGAACAAATTAGAAAGACTCCCATCCATTCACACGAGAAGGTATGCGATGATCATATGCCTCTTCGTGAATTCGGAATCTATTTTGATCAAAATTTTGCCTAGACGCCACTATCGAGCGAGACAATGATGGTCCTTGGATTTATGTCTCGCATGCATTTGTAAATACGTTAGATAGCTTTGCACTTTATTTTCCTTCATCTTATTTGCAATTTATTCATTATAAATAATATCTAAAGAATTTATAAAAAAATATGAAAAACTTTACAAAAAAAGGGATACATTTCATCTGAAGAACATATTGAACATATAATTGAAACTTCATCCATATTTTCATTACTTGAAGAAATTCAAAGTACTTTGCATGAAAAAAAAACTTTTAGATTTGTGCTCTTAAATTCAATTGATGAATATGAACTTATTGCTAAATGTTTTATGAATTACATCAATGAAGAAGCCAAAGTTGAGATGAAATATAAAATTGTTGATAAGAAGATTAAACCTATTGCCCAACCTTTACCAAAAGGGAGTGAAGATAAATTCAAACAGGTTTCAAAAGATCCTTGTTTATGATAGCATACAAATAATGGTCATACATTTACAGATGAAACTTTGAAATTAATCAAAATAGGAAATAACGGTCAATTTTTGGTACCCACTGAACATGAATTATTCCAAAGAGTTATTAAAAATCATGGAAAAGCTTTGTCATTACATCCTCATGAGATAGCTTGTGTCAATCCACAACTTGTACCTCCTATGATTATCTTCACTGTACCTCATATCCCATGGAATCTATGTCCTATACCAGTTCCAAAAGCTCATTTACTTGAGTTGATGAGGCTACTTAAGGAGAAGATTCACATGAGGATTCTTGAGCCATCTTCTGCACCTTACTCAAATAGGTGGTTCAGAGTACCTAAGAAAAATGGAAAGTTACAATTTATACAAGATTTACGTGTGAATAAAGTTATGATTAGGAATGTAGGAACTGGTCCTATTGTAGGAGAATTTGCTGAAGCATTTGTTGGTCATGCTATCTATTCAATGGGAGATTTATATTCTGGCTATGATCAATTTCAACTTGCTATTGAGAGTAGGGATATCATGACTATGAAAACTCCTATAGACTTAGTCCGCATGTGTACTCTGCCACAAGGAGCTACTAACTTAGTAGCACACATGATCAATGCCATGAATATGGTTTTACATGACTTCATTCCTAATGTAACTATGCCATTTATAGATGATATACCTCTAAAAGTATGTGAAGAGAATGCAAAAGATGAAACTCTAGATTCTTTTAGCTGTAGAAAATTTGTTGTAGACCATATCTTTGGTTGTGAATGGATTTTTTAAAGATTTGAAGAGGTCGGTCTTACATTTTCAATTGAGAAGTCTGTTTTTGGTATTAGTGAGGTTCTCATAGTTGGTCATTTATGTGGGCATTATGGCTGGAGGCCATATCCACCTAAGGTTGATGCCATAAACAAGATTTCTGGGACATGTAGCAATATTAGTGAAGTGAGATGATTTCTTGGTGCTTGTGTGTTCTATTCAATTTGGATTCCTCACTATGCACATGTTGCTAACTGTTTATATGAATTGCTTAGAAAGAATCAAAAGTTTCTATGGATGGAAGAACATTCAAAATCTATGAGAAAATTAAGGAAATTACTTCTTAATGCTCCTATTTTAAAACGTGTGGATTATTCTGAACAAAAGTCCATTTTTTTGGCTGTTGATTTGAGTCCTAGAGGCATAGGATGGGTTAATGGTCAGGATGACGAAGAGGGAAAAAGATATGTTGTTAGATTTGGAGCCAAAATATTACATGAAACTGAAAGAAATTATCCTCAAATTAAAAGAGAACTCTGGCATTTAGTCACCATATTAAAAACTGATAAAGAATATTTTATTGGAGCCAATGTAATTGTTGAGCTAGACTGCTTACCACCCATAGGAATGATAATGAAGTTTTCATCACCTAATATTGCTATGCTAACATGGATTCTTACATTAATCCGGTGTTAATACATATTGCAGGAAAGTCTAATTATGTTGTCGATATGCTTTCTAGAGCTAGGTATGATGAAGATGAAAAAGTATAACTAGACACTAATGCAATTAATTATGAATCTCAAGCATATATGTATGAACAATTTAACATTGATGAATATGAAGGAGAGTTGCAAGACATTGGAAGATATCTTAGTACTTTGATTAGATCACCTGCATGGTCTTCAAATAGGTTTAAGAATATTAGGAAAAGAGCTTTCAATTTTTACTTAAAAGATGGAATAATTTGGAGACATGCAAGGGGAAATATTAAATTTTCACAAATAGTAAACAACTTCAAATGCAAGTCATGAGAAATATGCATGTTTCTTTATGGGCTGGACATAAGGGTTTTGTGGCTACTTATGAGAAGATTAGAGAATGTTATTGGTGGCCAGATATATATGTGAATGTGAGGGACTATGTGAATTCTTGTGATATATGTCAAGTGCATTCATCAGTTAAGCATAGGGATCCTTTATATCCCACTTACCCACCATTTATACATTATAAGTGGGTAGTTGACTTAGTGACCATGCCCAAAGGTATAGATAAAATGAGGTATATAGTACTTGCACGCGAAGACCTTGCAAACCATGTAGAAGGCCGAGCCCAACGATCTAAAATAACATACAATGTTTGTAAATTTTTTCTTGAAGATGTGATATCGTGATTTGGTTATGTTGAGAAAGTAGTGGTTGATAGGGGTGAATTAGATGCTCAAGAAGCTAGAGATTTCTTTGCTAGGCATGGAATTCATTTAGCTCTTACCACTGCTTATAAACCTGAGGGTAATGGGAAAATAGAAAGAGGGCATCCTCCAATTATAAAAGCAATTTCTAAAGCTTGTAATGGTGATCTTAAAAATTGGCCAAAATTTCTACCATTTGCATTATGAGCTGATAGAATGACTTGTACTAGAACAATGGCTTATATGCCAGCATAGTTAATGTATGGCCAAAACCTATTTTTCCTGTTCATACTCAAATACTTACCTCGATTACTCTTCCATGGCATGACAGTCTGTCTACAGAAGATCTTTGGCTCTAAGAATTCAACAACTTGAGCAAGGAAATGAAAAAATAGAGGATGCTATTGCTAAATTAAAAGAATCTCGAATTAAGAATAAGAAATACTTTGATACATTGTGTAGGTTAAAGGCCAAAGCCAATTCGAATTGACGATTGGGTTTTGATTTATGATAGCACATTTGATTCCTAGTACGATGCACGTAGGAAGTTAAAACGATGTTGATTTGGACCTTATGTGGTGCTAAAAGTTCATGACAATGGAACTTATGCTTTATGAGAATTGGATGGAACACCTCTCAAAATATTAATTGCAGGCAAAAGGATTAAATTGTTTAAACAAAGGAATGATGAAAATAATGAATTGATGTATGATGAAGGGAATGAATGAACTTTGATTGATTTATGTTGATGAAAAAGAATGTATGAAATTTTGTTCTTCATATGGATTTTCTTTTGCAAGAATGAAGATAAATGTTTGATTATGAGAGCTAATTACACTTGAATTTCTAGATGTTGATGATCGTTTAACAGGGTTTTTGAAGATAGTTTGGAAATGATTAGATGACGACTTTGAAGTTTGAAGATTGAAGTAAAAGCTAAAAATTTTTCAGGTGGTATTCTTCTATGAAACCTACTTCATGTTTTTTTATATATTAAGCATATCATTTGCATTTATGAAATTTTAAAATTAAGAAATCTAGAATGAGAATGATCAAATTATGAAGTGATACTATCTGAACAAAGTAGGAATACAAATATTTGAATTTTGTGTATCAAAACATTATAAATTAGTTGTGATATGATATGTTAAATGTTAAACGCTTCGTTCTAACTATCAAAAGAGCGTTTAACTGACTCGTGGGGTTCTTGGGAGTGGTAGGGGTCTGTTAGACAGAGGCCCTGTACTTAGTTCCCAAAATAATTGATATCTACTGTTCTTAGACAGTGTCGATACATTCTTAGCTCAGCTACCAGCAGCAAGTAGACTGTACCCAATTGCTCTATACCTGGATACCGAATTACCTCAGACTAATATGCTATTGCAACGGTGCAGTAGTCTAACCTTCACCAAGATAGCACTCACAGTCAATCAACCGGATCACAGAAAGTACCTACGGATTCAACTTATAGTATGAAGACTAACACACACGGGAATTACCCTTAACTATAGGTAATTCTCACCATACAAGTGCAGATTGAGAACATCACTACTTCTACACAACGTTCTTAGGGAAAGAGTACCACGTTCACACAGACTTATCAGTACTTAGCACTTCAACAAGGAGAGGAGCACTACTTCGTATATCTAACAGAATAATTCGTCACAACAATCCATAGTAATCTTCAGACAATGGTCCAACGTCTTACTGAATGGACTAAATTCACCGTGTAACCGAGATTGACAGATAACAACACAGAACACAATAGAGTATGTAGAGTTTAGACCAGACACACTACAACAATACTTAAGGTTCACTGCACAAACTCACTCAAGAAAGAATAACACAACTACACACAATGACCCAGAGTAATCAGAAACTAAACAACACACATTGCCGCAACATTCAGACAGATAACCAGACGAACAGAGTGGTGATAACACGAGAATTAGGCCAAAATTCCCCGCGCTCCGGAGCACTTCTTTTCATTGCTTTATATAGAAAGTACAAATATGTGCGTAACCACCTTTTGCTCGTGTTCTGCCAGGATTTCCGTTACATCTGTCCCAATCTGACTGCCGACTAACACTGGCACGCCCGGTGGACTCGAACCCGCAAGTTTTTACAAAGTTACTGTTCATCGACTATACCTTCTAAGTACATGTTTCGGGCTAATCTAAATGTACGGGCGATCTTTTTCTTAAGGGTTTCTAATATTTGTTTAAGGGTATCTGGCTCTACTAATTGCGCATCTATTCTAACAGAGCTTAGGGCTATGGCTTCGGTGAGCAACATCTCGGCCTGTGTTTGCAAAAAGGCCTCCTGTAGGTAGAACTTGTTGGACAGGGCTGCATCTCTTGAGACTTTCATTTCTTCCAGTTGCTTCTGCATATTGATTACTCTATCCTTTTGATTTTCAAGCTGATTTTCTCTTCGTTCAATCTCCTGGTTTTGGTACTGTATAGTTCTGGAGTAGGCGTCGCGTTCTCTTTTTAGATATGTTATCAACTTCTGTGTTTGAGCTTCTTGTGTTAGCTTTCGCCGTAAAATGTTGTTTACCTGATCAAAATCTAACTTAAATCTTTGGAGTTCCTTAGTGGTTCTCATCGCCAGCTCGTGCTTCTCTTGTCCTTTTTGTACCACTTCGTCCAGTGTTTGTCTTGTTTCTTCCAGCAAATTTCCTAATGCAACTCTGGTATCCTCCTTATCCTGCAAGTCTAGCTTTAATTGATTGACTTCTGCCTGTGTTTCGGTTAATAACTTGTCTTTTCGGTGAGCTCTGCCAGTGCTGTATCTCTCTAATTGATCAGCATTTCCTGTTCGGTGAGTTTTGCCTGTAGTTCCTTCAATTGATCTTGCAGGGATTGGTTTTCGGCTTTGGCAATTAGTGATTCTTCTTGTAGGGGGCTAATGTCAGCTTCTAGCATGTCAACTTTATGTTGTAGCTCGTTGTGGATACTGTCTGTGGCGGCTTTCATGTGGATGGGCAGTTGTTGAGATAAATTGATAAGAACTTGGCCCATATTGGCCAGTTCAGACAGTATTGGAATGGAAGGAAGGGGTAGCTGGGGTTGTGGTTGGGAAGTGGATGCGTTGAGGAGCTGTTGGGAGTTTGGTGGAGAGTAGTTGAGGGAGGAGGATGAGGATTCGACGGTTTCGACAGGGTGAATGGGCTGGATGGGGATGATGGGTGGTTCCGGTGGGGGAGTGGGAGATACGGTTTGAGTTGTTACCTGATTTATGTTTTGTTGTTCCTGCTCCGTAAATGTGGATTCCACTACCTTAAGTAGTCTGTCCAATGCGTCTTTAGCAGCTTGTTCTTCCTCTGTTTGTTGTTCTTCTTCAGACTGCTAATTTGATGTTTCTGCGGGCAATGTTGTTTCAACTTCAGTACGAGTTTCTTGTTGTTGCTCCTCGGAAGATTGCGTAGAGGATTCATTCTGCATGGAGGTGGCGGTGTCGTGGAATGTGTCTTCTTATTGCTTTTCTTCTTCTTTATCTTCTTCTTTATCTTCTTTGGCTGACCTCTATGCTTCACTCTCAGACGAGCTAATTCTGATCCTTTTTCTGCGGAAAAGCTGGTTGAGTTCCTCTTCATCTTCTTCTTCATCGTCTTCTAGCAGCTGTATCGACTCCTCATGTCTCAGAATGGGCCCCCGGGGTGGTGGTTGGGCTACAAGGATTGCCGGAAAGAGAAATGACAAGATATGTGGCAATCTAGATCTAGGCGTACTACCCTTGTTTACCTGATTGATTATAGCTACACTCTTTGTGGATACGTTGGAAGAAATATGTAGCGAAGTTTACTGGTTCTCGGGATGCTAAGTCTATGGCTGAGTAGAATGGCCGGGATATGCCGTAAGTGCGCTTCTATAGATTTAGGATTGCTACCAAGAATTGGAGTGCGGTTCTTTCGGGTTCCGATTGGCAGAGAATGGCATATTCGTTAGAGGAGTATCTAGGGAATAAATGGTTCATGGTGGCTAATGGCAAATTCGGGCCATTCTCTCGGCCTTGCGAAGGGAGTCGATACGACTCCACGAAGGTTTGGAAGGTGATTACGGTTCGGGCGGGTAAGGAAGTGATAGCCCATCTTCGCTCGTTGGCTGGTGATTGAGCGATGGCGGATATGATCTGTGCAAAGAAGGGGTGGGCTTCCACTGAATGCCACGGCAATTCAGCGAAATTTGCAAGCCCACGGTTGCGCAAGAACTCTCCTACGTCAGCAGGGAGTCCATCACGGAAAGCGGCATAATGAGCCAAAGCTTCCATGGCGCTACACAGATATCAGGTTCAAAACGCAGGCACGCAGGGATTTCTCAAGTATACAAGCACGCAAACACAATAGCCATTTTCGGCGAAACAAAAAAGTTTAAATAGATGCGTCACTGTGGAGGGTAATGAGGGATGATTAATCATCGTGCGGTGTTGAAATGATAATTATTTAACTTTGATGTTCGTTAGCAGCTGGAAAGGGCAGGGCGGCTAATGACATAATTATTCATCAAGACGCAGATATTTACAGACTTAAATTATTAAGTACGCAAAAATAAAAGAAAGGAAAAAAAAGGAAGAAAAAGCGAGCGCCAAACGACGCGGCCCACCGAAAAACATTTCAATGCGGTTTAGACGCGTGTTGGTATGGCCGCAGCTTTGAACCGTTGATTACTTTAGGAAGAGGGTTTCCAGTCAATGTAGTCAACCAAAAGTTGCTGGGTCCACTTGTTCTGAAATCTAGTAAGGGCCATACCATCGTAATTTGAATTTACCAGCAGACCGATTCGACTTTGCATTATAAAAAAGGACAAGTTGTCCCACCGTAAAAACTGGAGTTTTCAAATGTCGATCATGCATCCGAGTCTGTCTTAGTTGTATTTCCTGCATAGTTAAAAATCTGTGCCATCGTTGTTCGTCTAACTCTCTGAGTGTATCCAACCAAAATGACAGTGAGTCTTCCGGTAGCAGTTTCGGAGTGATTGCTACTCGTAAACTTGGTATAACTATCTCCATTGGTACTATTGCTTCTAATCCATAAGCTAGTTTGAAAGGTGTTAATCCTGTTGTTACCTTGTATGTAGTCCGGTATGCCCATAATACTGCAGGTAGCAGTTGATCCCATCTTTCCGGTGCTTCCATGATTAATTTCCGAAGCATATTCAGCAAAGATTTGTTTGTAATTTTGGCCAAACCATTAGCACGAGGATAATAAGGAGAACTAAAATTATGCATGACCTAGAATGACTGTGTAAGTGCCTTCATTAAATTGTTTACAAAATGAGTGCCTTGATCTGACACAAGTTCCAGTGGTAAACCAAAACATGGAAAGACATCGGTTAGCAGACACTTTGCTACTGCAACAGCTGTAGCAGACCGTAAAGCCCAGGCTTCTGCCCATCTCGTTGCATAGTCTGTACAGGTCAGTATGTAACGGTTGTTACTGAATACTACTAGAGGTGTAATCGGACCGATAAAATCTAGACCCCACTTCTAGAAAGGTTCCAATGGTAAGATGGGTTGCAGAGGGAAAAGATGACGTTGCAAGGGCTGTCCAGATCTTTGACAAGTATCACATTGTTTGACAAATTGTGATACATCTATGTACATAGTTGGCCACCAGAGACCACTTTGCAGAATTTTTCGGTGTGTTAAGTCTGCAGCAAAATGGCCACCGGAAGGAATTGAGTGAGCCAAAGTAATAACTAAGTTAACTTCATGTGGAGGAATACATCAAAGTAAAATTCCGGTATGATCCACATAGTATAATTCTCCAGCAATTAGCCGAAATCGGCGGCTAAAGAGTGCAATTTTCCTGCGTACTGCCGTAGAAGTCTGAGATGGAAGGCAGCCATCAATGAGAAAGGTCAGGATCTGATCATAATATGTAGATGGTGTAGGGGGGTCTGTAATTTCATCATTCGTTGGTTCAGAGACATAAATCGCCAGAATTGTGTCATCTATGCCTACCGGAGCTTCACCGGAATTTAAGCAGGAGAGGAAATCTGCTAAGGCATGTGAATTGCCTGGCCGATGAATGACTTCATAGTCAAATTCCTGTAAAAGTAGAACCCATCGTGCTAATCGTCCACCTAGATGCTGTTGGCGAACTAGATAGAGAAGTGCAGCATGATCTACATGAAAAGTAAATTTATGGCCCAACAAGTAATGTCTGAATTTCTTGACAGAATATACTAGCCCTAGACATTCTCTTTCTGTTACAGAGTAATTCTTCTCAGCAGGGGCTAATCTTCGGCTTGCATAGTACACTGGTCTGAACCACTTATCAATTTGTTGCATCAAAACACTTCCTATGGCAATATCTGAAGTATCAACAAATACATGAAATGGGCGATCCCAGTCCGGTGGCTGTAAAATGGGAACTTGTGTTAATAAATTCTTTAAACGATCAAATGCTATCTGGCATTCCTGGGTCCACTCAAATTGTCGAGGAGTCTTGGGGATTAGCTTGTTCAGTGGTATTGCCAAATGCGCAAGCCACCGTAAGTGTCGTCCATGCCATCTTACTTGGCCCATGAAGCGCATAACTTCCTTCGGTGTAGTGGGCACTGGAGCTTCTAACACAGCTGAAATTTTATCTGGATCCACCTGTATGACTTGTGCAGATACAATGTGACCAAGTAGCTTGCCACATGAAACCGCAAACACTGATTTGTTTGGGTTCAAACAGAGTCTGTATTCTCTTCATTTCTGAAAGCATCAAGATATACTTGCATAAAAGAGGTAAGGTAAGGAGAAAATATTTCCTGCATACACCTTTGAAAGCATCAAGATATACTGCTATCATCTTATCGAAAATTGAAAAATCATCAAGATATACTTGCATAAAAGAGGTAAGGTAAGGAGAAAATATTCCTTGCATACACCTTTGGAATGTACTTGGGGCATTCCTTAATCCAAACCACATAACAGTACAAGCAAATACACCCCAGTTGGTAATGAAGGTTGTCTTCGGTATTATCTTGTTCAGCCATTCTAACTTGATTATATCCACTGTACCCATCTAAAAATGAATACATTTCATGTCCTACTACTCTATCAAGCATTGTGTCAAGAAAAGGGATCGGAAAAGGATCAGGCACTGTAGCTACGTTCAGTTTTTGGTAATCTACACATATTCGCAATTGCTTATTCTTTTTCGGGACGATAACAATTGGTGAGATCCATTCAGCATGCTCTATTGGTACAATAAATCCGACTTTAAGTAGCCTATCCAGTTCTGCCTTTACCTGTGATGCATAGTTTGGATTCATCTGGTAGCTAGGTTGTTTGTTATGTTTAGCCTCTGGCTTCAGCATGACTCTGTGCTGATAGATGCGCGTGTCCAATCCTTTCATATCCTTGTAATCCCATGCAAAGACGTCGGAAAATTCTCGGAGTAGCTGAATTAAGCCTGCTTAAAATGTTTCCGGTAAGTTTTGCTTTATCTTTATAGGACACGGATGATCTTCATCACCTAAATTATAAGTGATCAACTAATCTACTGGAACATAAAATTATCGAGGCTTCCCTGTATCGTCAGCTGGCTTAAAAAGTTGTTGCAGTTGAGCGTCATCTATAACGGCAGTATCTTCCTTCTTATCTTCTTATGTTACAGTCATTACTGTACAAACTGTAGGGTTCCAGTTATCTACAATAGATTGTAGATCAACAGTTCCTAGGGAGATCAAGTCAATGTTATTTTTCAGAAACTCTTCTTCTTCATCATCTGACAATCCATCTAACATATGGACTGGTTCTGCAAAATACGGTCTAGCATGCAACTCGCAAGGTTGTATAGCATCTAATTTTACAACGTATTTATGATTTTTATCCTTGAAAGTGAGCTCTTGTGCAGACCAATCCTGAATCACCTTAGCGTGCTTCAGCCAAGGTCGGTCGAAACGGAGGTTGTAATCAAGGGTGGATTCCGGTAAATCTAGTATGACAAAGGTCATTTTAAATGTTGTACCTTGTAAAGTGATTGGTACGTTTTGTACAAGTCCAATGGGATGGACTCTTGATTGGTCGGCCATTCTGACAAAAAACTGAACTGGTTCGATTTCGGTCCATCCTAACCTTTTACATAGTGCAGCAGTAGCAATGTTGACTCCAGATCCTCCATCAATTAGTACTTGTGTGATTTTATGATTCTTATACCATACCGTAATTAAAGGAACTGAATGATCGACCGTAGAATCGGGTTTCGGTTGTACTGTTGCTGTCGCCGAAATGCAGGAAGGCACAGGACTGAACTGTTGTTGAAATTGCTGTCGAACTCCCGGTACTAGTGCAAGTAATTGGCCCAAAGGAAGAGTGATGGATGCTTTAGATAAAATTTCCTAGCCTTTTGTGATTGGATTGTTTCCATAGATTCTGAAGATGATATGCCTGCTGAAGATGATGTGTCTGCTGCTGATGATGTGCCTGCTACTGATGATGTACCTGTTGCTGATGATGTGCCTACTGCTGAATTGGAATCCCGTTGTTGTGTTCCTTTTTCGGTTAACGGAGTCTGGGTTACCGGAATAGGATCTGGGAAGACTGGAGGTTTTGCGGTGGTCCATTGACTAGCCTTGTTGTACATCCTTTGTTGTTCGCGTATACCTGGTTCAAATAATTCTGCTGCAGGCTGCAGTTGTTTACCGGAGTGGGTCTGAATTACTGCAGCTTGTGTTTCTACTGGTCTGATTTGTACCATATTAGCCATTGGATTTTGTCGTTCCTTCTTCCTCTGATCATATTCAGCTGCATCTTTACAGAACCTCCTAATGTGACCAAATTCACCACAGAAATGACAGCGCGGTGGTGGCAAATTGGGATTTTCCAGTGCTGGTCCGGCCTACCAACGGTTTGCATTGTAGTTGTTTCTCTGTCCTCTATAATTTCGATATCCTTGTTGATGATTGTTCCTCATTTGCGGAGGCACATAATGATTGGATGGTTGTCCTGGTTCCTGTTGGAGCAAGTCTATGACAAGCCTAAGTATTGGCTTGAGTCCCACAAAGTCTTAGAAGAAGCTTTAAAAAGAAGACTATGTAAAGTTCACTTGTGAACTACCTCTTGTAATTTTTTGAAGAGTTTACTTAATGTAAAAGTAAGAGAATCTTAAGTGGTTGAGTCCACATGATCAAAAAGGGAAAGAGGAGCCACGAATTCGTGATTTGTGGTAGGTAGAGAATCAAATCAATCATTGATTGATTGGAGAGTGATTGAGGGAAGTTAGCCTCCCAAACTCAACTATAAATAGATGGCAATTTTAGTCGTGGTTAGAGAGACGTATGTGAAGACCTCCAAGAGCTGAGCTTTATGCCATATCAAGGTGTGATTACAAGGCACACATATATATCAATAAGTCCATTGTATTTTACAAGCAATATACTTTCATTTTCATTATCATTTGGGTTCATATTTCCATGTTCTTGTGAAGTGTACTACTCACGGCCATATCTCTTAGTTTTCTCAATCAGCTTGCAGAGATGTTTTCTCTGAGCTTGGTGCATCATTTTCAGTGATTTAACTTGGTAACGTTAGCTCATAAGTCTACTATATGCTCAAAAATTTTCATGTCATTTGGATGTTGCAATCTTCAGTTATGTTTATTTGAAGTCAACAGGGTCTGTTCATCTTCACTTCTCTGTCAGGTACCCGGCTTTTTCACTCACCTTGTCAGAGCCATTTCTCAGTGATTACTCATTCAAATTCAGTGATTTAAAGCTTGTTGGATTTAGCTTACTGTCTATTATAACCATAAAAATTTTCATAATCATTGGATTCCTATATTTTGAGTTATGTTGATTTTTCTGCTCACTAGTCTCAAACTGCAGCAGCCCGTAAAAATCGGGATGATGTCATTAGTTGTTAAAACTCATTCTCAGTGTGTGGTTCATTATTTTTGATGAGATTACTCTTGAAAGTTAGCTATTTAAGTTACCTAAACTTCCCCAAGAGGAATTAAGCTAATTACTGCTGTGCTCAGAGAATTATGTAAAACACTGGACAGGTGTATGAACCAAGAATAGCAAGTTTTCACCTCTGAGCTAACTCCAACTTATCTGTTTTGATCTATCTTTTTGAGAGTGATCTTCCAAGGTACATAGGGTGTCTAATACATCCATTGGCAAGCTAAAAGGGCCCACCATATACTCCTGGAGTTCATTTGGCTGGTGTAAATCAAGGGTTTTGCAACACCTCTTCATCTTCAAGCACATACCTATCCATCTCTTCACAGTGGTATCAGAGCAAGGTTGGACAACATGGCAGATGGATTTCCTTCATCAATTGACAAATTGGACAGAGGTAACTACTCAGCTTGGTCATTAAGGATGGAAGTTTATCTCCAAGGTAGAAGTTTATATGGTTATGTGGCTGGAGGTGAAGTTATGCCAAGTTTCAGGAACAAAAGTCAACCAACACAAGAAGAGCAAGAAAGATTGAGCACATGGTGCTCCAAGGATGCACTTGCAAGGTCTTATCTCCTCAACTCTATCTCGGATTTTCTGTTGCCTCACATTAGAAGTTGTAAGACATCTCAGGAAGTGTGGGATGCACTTGAAGCTTTCTTTTCTTCAAGTACTAAAGCTAGGAAGCATCAACTATGGCTGGATTTCACAACTCTCAAGAAGGCTCCCAAACAAAATGTGACTGATTTTGTCACAAAGCTCAAGGACATAGCAGATCAGTTGGGAAGTATGGGAGAGGTAATAGATGAAGAGAAAATTGTAAGGCAGGTCATCAATGGCTTGAAGGCAGATGACAAGTGGGAAGCATTCACCACAGCTATGGATTTGTACATGGACATGCATGTACCTGATTTCAATACACTCATTGGACAACTACTTACTCAAGAGGCAAAGCTTATCAAAAATGGAGAAAGCTCTAAAGGTAATCAATCTTCAGCTTTATACACTGATAAAAGCAAGTCCAAAGATAACAAAGGAAAGGCAAAGAAAGTGGATGATGAAGCAGGTACATATCAAGCTAACTATGCAGGTAGAGGAAGACATGGCAGAGGTAGAGGAAGAGGAGGTAGACAAGGCAGGAGGAGATCCCAAGACTCCAACTCATGTTCAATTTGTGGATTAACTAATCATACAACTGAAAATTGCTTTAGGAATTCCAGGAATCAAAGAGGAAGAGGATACAATAGAGGAAGTTATGGCTACTCAAGAGGAAGGTTCAACAACTACCATGGCAACTACAACAACTACAATCATTCAAACTATCAAGGAGGCTACAAAGGAAGGAGAGACTACAATAACTACATAGAAGATTCAAACAAAGAGGATTCATTATTGATCATGAACATGGCTATGCCACAAGGTAAATCTGATGAGCATGTTTTCTACATAGATTCAGGTTGTTCAAATCATGTGGCAGGAAATGTGGCACTCCTATCAGATTTAGAATATCCAAGGAATAAGCATGAGGTACAAACAGGAGATGACACAAGACATCCTGTGGAGAAAATAGGCAATGTCAAAGCACCTGATGGAAACATCAACCTACTCAGTAAGGTACTCTATGTCCCTACCATTACAAAGAATTCGATAAGTGTTGGGCAGATAGTAGAGAAAGGGTTGCAAGTCAGGTTCACAAAAGCAGGAGCATTTGTTGAAGATCCAAGTCAAGGATTCAAAAAAATTGCAAAAGGTGAAAAGACAGGTAGATTGTTCACATTTGAATTACAGGACACTAGAAACATTGCTCTCTTTAATTATGGTAGTTAGACACTCACAGAATTGGAAGTATGGCACAAAAGGTTAGCACATATTGGTGAAAGGTCATTAAAGCAAATTTGCAGGGACCAAAGTGTACTTGGACTCCCTAATTTGTCAAAACAACATATGATTTATAAGTGTAGTGCATGTCAATTTGGAAAGTCTCACAGGTTACCATTCATGAAGAAAGGTTATATGCATGGAGATCTCTTGGAGTTGGATACAGATGTATGGGGACCTAGCAAGGAAGCTTCAATATCTGGATCAAGGTATTATGTCTCCTTTATTGATGATTGCAGCAGATGGACTATCCTATTCTTTATGAAACACAAAGATGAAGTTTTTTCATGTTTCAAAAGATATTTGGCTCTTGTGGAGAATCAAACAGGTAAATCACTAAAAAGGCTAAGGTCAGATGGAGGGGGAGAATACTTCTCCCATGAGTTTGATTCTTTTCTTCAAGAAAGAGGAATCAAAAGAGAGGTAACTACAAGGTACACTCCTGAGCAAAATGGAGTGGCAAAAAGGAGGAATAGGACAATTGTTGAAGCTGCAAGGTCTATGTTAAATGAAAAGCATTTACCTAATTACTTATGGGCTGAGGCTGTATCTACAACCACTTACTTGATTAACAGGTTGCCTTCAAAATCCCTTGATGGGATGACTCCATATGAGGCTTGGAATGGAAGAAGACCAAGCTTAGATCATTGTAAAATTTTTGGATGTATTGCTTTTGCTCATGTTCCTTCACAGGTTAGAGGCAAGATGGATCCAAAGGCAGAAAGGTGTGTATTTATTGGATATGACAACAATCAATAGGGCTACAGGTTATACAACCCTACCAACAAAGGATTCTTGATAAGCAGAGATGTAGTTTTTGATGAGAACAATTCATGGTATGAAGATTCATGTAGGAAGGTCAATTTACCAAATAATCTTGAAGAAGATTTTCCAAAGCTTGGTAGAGAACAACCAGAGATTGAAGAACAAGACACCTCAGAGGATGATGAAGAATCTCAAATGGAAAAGATCAAAGCATGGAAGTCTAAAGGTAAAGAAAAATTGCAGGAACTTGGACATGAGGCAGAATCATCACATCATGGCCTAAGAAGATCTATGAGGGAAAAGAAAAAACCAGAAAGGTATGGGTTTGACACCTCATTAGTAACTAAACATTCTATCTACATAGCACAGGACATAAACCAAGAGGAGCCATCATCATTTGAAGAGGCCAAAGCAAAAACAGAATGGAAGCATGCAATGAAGGAAGAGATCGAAGCAATTGAGGAAAACAACACTTGGGATTTGGTGCCCAAGACTTCATCCATGAAGGTAATAGGCTCAAGATGGGTCTATAAACTCAAGAAGAATTCTGATGGTTCCATTAACAAGTATAAGGCAAGGCTTGTAGCAAAAGGCTTTGCACAAACTCAGGGAATTGATTATGAGGAGACTTTCTCTCCTCTGGCAAAGATGCCTACTATCTTCCAAGAATTGGAAGATACTTCAACTAGATGTAAAGAATGCATTCTTGAATGGTTCGATAACAGAAGAGGTATATATGGCACAACCACCTGGTTTTGAGAATCAAGTTTATCCTGATTATGTGCGTAAACTTAACAAAGCATTGTATGGTCTCAAGCAAGCTCCAAGAGCTTGGAATTTCAGGCTTGTTTCATTCTTGCAGGATAAAGGCTTTCAACCAAGCAAGGCAGATCCTTCACTCTTTATTAAAAAGAGTAATTCTGAGGTCATCTACTTATGTGTATATGTAGATGATATTATATTGACAGGAAATGATGCATATGTTATGAAGAAGATCAAAGATCAGATGAGAGAAGAGTTCAAGATAAGTGATTTGGGTTCACTTACCTACTTCCTAGGTTTGGAAGTTGTCTACAAAGATCATGGTTTGTTTCTCACTCAAAGAAAGTACATTAAGTACATGTTGGCAAAATTCAAGATGCAAGATTGTAAGATTGCAGGTACTCCAATGGAGGTCAATCACAAATTGAGCTCACATGAAGGTGAACTCATAGAGGACATCACATCATATCAAAGTCTAGTGGGTAGTCTCAACTATGCCACATTGAGAAGGGTAGATATATGTTACAGTGTGAGTGTGCTAAGTCAATTTATGCACACACCAAGGAAACCACATATGGATGCTTCCAAAAGGATTCTCAAGTATCTCAAAGGAACCATAAATGAAGGACTTTATTATCCTTATGTATCTGATTTAGGTTTGAAGCTATTTTCTGATGTAGATTGGGCTCGCTCCAAGGAAGATACAAGGAGCACTTCAGGTTATCTTACCTTTGCAGGTTCAAAGCTTATTTCATCGTCATCGAAGAAGCAACCCATAGTTGATCTCTCTTCTACTAAAGCTGAATACAGAGGTCTTGCCATAGCTACTCAAGAAGCTATGTGGATGAAGACATTGTTCAAAGACCTTGGATTGGAGTTTGGAACTCCAACTATTTTTGGTGACAATATGAGTTCTATTCATTTGGCTGCTAATCCTATTTTTCATGCAAGGACTAAACATATTGAAGTTCATTATCACGATGTACAAGAAAAGGTTCTAAGCAAAGAGATTCAAATATCATATATGTCCACTCATCAACAATGTGCAGATATTCTAACCAAAGCATTGGATGGTACAAAGCTTTGCAAATTCAAGGCTATGATAGGTTTGCAGGTAATCTTGGAAGATTGAAGACCTCAAGCATACTTGGCTTGAGGGGGAGCTGTTGGAGCAAGTCTATGGCAAGCCTAAGTATTGGCTTGAGTCCCACAAAGTCTTAGAAGAAGCTTTAAAAAGAAGACTATGTAAAGTTCACTTGTGAACTACCTCTTGTAATTTTTTGAAGAGTTTACTTAATGTAAAAGTAAGAGAATCTTAAGTGGTTGAGTCCACATGATCAAAAAGGGAAAGAGGAGCCACGAATTCGTGATTTGTGGTAGGTAGAGAATCAAATCAGTCATTGATTGATTGGAGAGTGATTGAGGGAAGTTAGCCTCCCAAACTCAACTATAAATAGATGGCAATTTTAGTCGTGGTTAGAGAGACCTATGTGAAGACCTCCAAGAGCTGAGCTTTATGCCATATCAAGGTGTGATTACAAGGCACACATATGTATCAGTAAGTCCATTCTATTTTACAAGCAATATACTTTAATTTTCACTATCATTTGGGTTCATATTTCCATGTTCTTGTGAAGTGTACTACTCACTGCCATATCTCTCAGTTTTCTCAATCAGCTTGCAGAGATGTTTTCTCTGAGCTTGGTGCATCATTTTCAGTGATTTAACTTGGTAAAGTTAGCTCTGTAAGTCTATTATATGCTCACAAATTTTCATGTCATTTGAAGGTTGTAATCTTCAGTTACGTTCATTTGAAGTCAACAGGGTGTTTTCATCTTCACTTCTCTGTCAGGTACCCGACTTTTTCACTCACCTTGTCAGAGCCATTTCTCAGTGGTTACTCATCCAAATTCAGTGATTTAAAGCTTGTTGGATTTAGCTTACTGTGTAGTATAACCATACACATTTTCATAATCATTGGATTCCTACATTATGAGTTATGTTGATTTTTCAGCTCACTAGTCTCAAACTGTAGCAGCCCGTGAAAATCGGGATGATGTTATCAGTTGTTAAAACTCATTCTCAGTGTGTGGTTCATTATTTTTGATGGGATTACTCTTGAAAGTTAGCTCTTTAAGTTACCTAGACTTCCCCAAGAGGAATTAAGCTAATTGCTGTTGTGCTCAGAGAATTATGTAAAACACTGGACATGTGTATGAACCAAGAATAGCAAGTTCTCACCTCTGAGCTAACTCCAACTTATCTATTTTGATCTATCTTTTTGAGAGTGATCTTCCAAGGTACATAGGGTGTCTAATACATCCATTGGAAAGCTAAAAGGGCCCACCATATACTCCTAGAGTTCATTTGGCTGGTGTAGATCAAGGATTTTGCAACACCTCTTCATCTTCAAGCACATACCTATCCATCACTTCACAGTGGTATCAGAGCAAGGTTGGACAACATGGCAGATGGATTTCCTTCATCAATTGACAAATTGGACAGAGGTAACTACTCAGCTTGGTCATTAAGGATGGAAGCTTATCTCCAAGGTAGAAGTTTATATGGTTATGTGGCTGGAGATGAAGTTATGCCAAGTTTCAGGAACAAAAGTCAACCAACACAAGAAGAGCAAGAAAGATTGAGCACATGGTGCTTCAAGGATGCACTTGCAAGGTCTTATCTCCTCAACTCTATCTCGGATTTTTTGTTGCCTCACATTAGAAGTTGTAAGACATCTCAGGAAGTGTGGGATGCACTTGAAGCTTTCTTTTCTTCAAGTACTAAAGCTAGGAAGCATCAACTATGGCTGGATTTCACAACTCTCAAGAAGGCTCCCAAACAAAATGTGACTGATTTTGTCACAAAGCTCAAGGACATAGCAGATCAGTTGGGAAGTATTGGAGAGGTAATAGATGAAGAGCAAATTGTAAGGCAGGTCATCAATGGCTTGAAGGCAGATGACAAGTGGGAAGCATTCACCACAGCTATGGATTTGTACATGGACATGCATGTACCTGATTTCAATACACTCATTGGACAACTACTTACTCAAGAGGCAAAGCTTATCAAAAACGGAGAAAGCTCTATAGGTAATCAATCTTCAGCTTTATACACTGATAAAAGCAAGTCCAAAGATAACAAAGGAAAGGCAAAGAAAGTGGATGATGAAGCAGGTACATATCAAGCTAACTATGCAGGTAGAGGAAGACATGGCAGAGGTAGAGGAAGAGGAGGTAGACAAGGCAGGAGGAGATCCCAAGACTCCAACTCATGTTCAATTTGTGGATTAACTAATCATACAACTGAAAATTGCTTTAGGAATTCCAGGAATCAAAGAGGAAGAGGATACAATAGAGGAAGTTATGGCTACTCAAGAGGAAGGTTCAACAACTACCATGGCAACTACAGCAACTACAATCATTCAAACTATCAAGGAGGCTACAAAGGAAGGAGAGACTACAATAACTACATAGAAGATTCAAAAAAAGAGGATTAATTATTGATCATGAACATGGCTATGCCACAAGGTAAATCTGATGAGCATGTTTTCTACATAGATTCAGGTTGTTCAAATCATGTGGCAGGAAATGTGGCACTCCTATCAGATTTAGAAGATCCAAGGAATAAGCATGAGGTACAAACAGGAGATGACACAAGACATCCTGTGGAGGAAATAGGCAATGTCAAAGCACCTGATGGAAACATCAACCTACTGAGTAAGGTACTCTATGTCCCTACCATTACAAAGAATTTGATAAGTGTTGGGCAGATAGTAGAGAAAGGGTTGCAAGTCAGGTTCACAAAAGCAGGAGCATTTGTTGAAGATCCAAGTCAAGGATTCAGAAAAATTGCAAAAGGTGAAAAGACAGGTAGATTGTTCACATTTGAATTACAGGACACTAGAAACATTGCTCTCTTTTATTATGGTAGTCAGACACTCACAAAATTGGAAGTATGGCACAAAAGGTTAGCACATATTGGTGAAAGGTCATTAAAGCAAATTTGCAGGGACCAAAGTGTACTTGGACTCCCTAATTTGTCAAAACAACATATGATTTATAAGTGTAGTGCATGTCAATTTGGAAAGTCTCACAGGTTACCATTCATGAAGAAAGGTTATATGCATGGAGATCTCTTGGAGTTGGTTCATACAGATGTATGGGGACCTAGCAAGGAAGCTTCAATATCTGGATCAAGGTATTATGTCTCCTTTATTGATGATTGCAGCAGATGGACTATCCTATTCTTTATGAAACACAAAGATGAAGTTTTTTCATGTTTCAAAAGATATTTGGCTCTTGTGGAGAATCAAACAGGTAAATCACTAAAAAGGCTAAGGTCAGATGGAGGGGGAGAATACTTCTCCCATGAGTTTGATTCTTTTCTTCAAGAAAGAGGAATCAAAAGAGAGGTAACTACAAGGTACACTCCTGAGCAAAATGGAGTGGCAGAAAGGAGGAATAGGACAATTGTTGAAGCTGCAAGGTCTATGTTAAATGAAAAGCATTTACCTAATTACTTATGGGCTGAGGCTGTATCTACAACCACTTACTTGATTAACAGGTTTCCTTCAAAACCCCATGATGGGATGACTCCATATGAGGCTTGGAATGGAAGAAGACCAAGCTTAGATCATTGTAAAATTTTTGGATGTATTGCTTTTGCTCATGTTCCTTCACAGGTTAGAGGCAAGATGGATCCAAAGGCAGAAAGGTGTGTATTTATTGGATATGACAACAATCAATAGGGCTACAGGTTATACAACCCTACCAACAAAGGATTCTTGATAAGCAGAGATGTAGTTTTTGATGAGAACAATTCATGGTATGAAGATTCATGTAGGAAGGTCAATTTACCAAATAATCTTGAAGAAGATTTTCCAAAGCTTGGTAGAGAACAACCAGAGATTGAAGAACAAGACACCTCAGAGGATGATGAAGAATCTCAAATGGAAAAGATCAAAGCATGGAAGTCTAAAGGTAAAGAAAAATTGCAGGAACTTGGACATGAGGTAGAATCATCACATCATGGCCTAAGAAGATCTATGAGGGAAAAGAAAAAACCAGAAAGGTATGGGTTTGACACCTCATTAGTAACTAAACATTCTATCTACATAGCACAGGACATAAACCAAGAGGAGCCATCATCATTTGAAGAGGCCAAAGCAAAAACAGAATGGAAGCATGCAATGAAGGAAGAGATCGAAGCAATTGAGGAAAACAACACTTGGGATTTGGTGCCCAAGACTTCATCCATGAAGGTAATAGGCTCAAGATGGGTCTATAAACTCAAGAAGAATTCTGATGGTTCCATTAACAAGTATAAGGCAAGGCTTGTAGCAAAAGGCTTTGCACAAACTCAGGGAATTGATTATGAGGAGACTTTCTCTCCTCTGGCAAAGATGCCTACTATCTTCCAAGAATTGGAAGATACTTCAACTAGATGTAAAGAATGCATTCTTGAATGGTTCGATAACAGAAGAGGTATATATGGCACAACCACCTGGTTTTGAGAATCAAGTTTATCCTGATTATGTGTGTAAACTTAACAAAGCATTGTATGGTCTCAAGCAAGCTCCAAGAGCTTGGAATTTGAGGCTTGTTTCATTCTTGCAGGATAAAGGCTTTCAACCAAGCAAGGCAGATCCTTCACTCTTTATTTAAAAGAGTAATTCTGAGGTCATCTACTTATGTGTATATGTAGATGATATTATATTGACAGGAAATGATGCATATGGTATGAAGAAGATCAAAGATCAGATGAGAGAAGAGTTCAAGATAAGTGATTTGGGTTCACTTACCTACTTCCTAGGTTTGGAAGTTGTCTACAAAGATCATGGTTTGTTTCTCACTCAAAGAAAGTACATTAAGGACATGTTGGCAAAATTCAAGATGCAAGATTGTAAGATTGCAGGTACTCCAATGGAGGTCAATCACAAATTGAGCTCACATGAAGGTGAACTCATAGAGGACATCACATCATATCAAAGTCTAGTGGGTAGTCTCAACTATGCCACATTGACAAGAGTAGATATATGTTACAGTGTGAGTGTGCTAAGTCAATTTATGCACACACCAAGGAAACCACATATGGATGCTGCCAAAAGGATTCTCAAGTATCTCAAAGGAACCATAAATGAAGGACTCTATTATCCTTATGTATCTGATTTAGGTTTGAAGCTATTTTCTGATGCAGATTGGGCTGGCTCCAAGGAAGATACAAGGAGCACTTCAGGTTATCTTACCTTTGCAAGTTCAAAGCTTATTTCATGGTCATCCAAGAAGCAACCCACAGTTGCTCTCTCTTCTACTAAAGCTGAATACAGAGGTCTTGCCATAGGTACTCAAGAAGCTATGTGGATGAAGACATTGTTCAAAGATCTTGGATTGGAGTTTGGAACTCCAACTATTTTTGGTGACAATATGAGTTCTATTCATTTGGCTGCTAATCCTATTTTTCATGCAAGGACTAAACATATTGAAGTTCATTATCACTATGTACGAGAAAAGGTTCTAAGAAAAGAGATTCAAATATCATATGTGTCCACTCATCAACAATGTGCAGATATTCTAACCAAAGCATTGGATGGTACAAAGCTTTGCAAATTCAAGGCTATGATAGGTTTGCAGGTAATCTTGGAAGATTGAAGACCTCAAGCATACTTGGCTTGAGGGGGAGCTATTGGAGCAAGTCTATGACAAGCCTAAGTATTGGCTTGAGTCCCACAAAGTCTTAGAAGAAGCTTTAAAAAGAAGACTATGTAAAGTTCACTTGTGAACTACCTCTTGTAATTTTTGAAGAGTTTACTTAATGTAAAAGTAAGAGAATCTTAAGTGGTTGAGTCCACATGATCAAAAAGGGAAAGAGGAGCCACGAATTCGTGATTTGTGGTAGGTAGAGAATCAAATCAATCATTGATTGATTGGAGAGTGATTGAGGGAAGTTAGCCTCCCAAACTCAACTATAAATAGATGGCAATTTTAGTCGTGGTTAGAGAGACCTATGTGAAGACCTCCAAGAGCTGAGATTTATGCCATATCAAGGTGTGATTACAAGGCACACATATGTATCAGTAAGTCCGTTGTATTTTAAAAGCAATATACTTTCCTTTTCATTATCATTTGGGTTCATATTTCCATGTTCTTGTGAAGTGTACTACTCACTGCCATATCTCTCAGTTTTCTTAATCAGCTTGCAGAGATGTTTTCTCTGAGCTTGGTGCATCATTTTCAGTGATTTAACTTGGTAAAGTTATCTCTATAAGTCTACTATATGCTCACAAATTTTCATGTCATTTGGATGTTGCAATCTTCAGTGATGTTCATTTGAAGTCAAGAGGGTCTGTTCATCTTCACTTCTCTGTCAGGTACCCGACTTTTTCACTCACCTTGTCAGAGCCATTTCTCAGTGGTTACTCATCAAATTCAGTGATTTAAAGCTTGTTGGATTTAGCTTACTGTCTAGTATAACCATACAAATTTTCAAAATCATTGGATTCCTACATTTTGAGTTATGTTGATTTTTCTGCTCACTGGTCTCAAACTGTAGCAGCCCATGAAAATCGGGATGATGTCATCAGTTGTTAAAACTCATTCTCAGTGTGTGGTTCATTATTTTTGATGAGATTACTCTTGAAAGTTAGCTCTATCAGTTACCTAGACTTCCCCAAGAGGAATTAAGCTAATTGTTGCTGTGCTCAGAGAATTATGTAAAACACTCGACAGGTGTATGAACCAAGAATAGCAAGTTTTCACCTCTGAGCTAACTCCAACTTATCTGTTTTGATCTATCTTTTTGAGAGTGATCTTCCAAGGTACATAGGGTGTCTAATACATCCATTGGCAAGCTAAAAGAGCCCACCATATACTCCTGGAGTTCATTTGGCTGGTGTAGATCAAGGATTTTGCAACACCTCTTCATCTTCAAGCACATACATATCCATCTCTTCACAGTTCCTGTATAATAGCATTGACAGTTGCGGTTCCCTGCACTTTTGCGTTGTATGCACAGTTTTTCGGTGGTGTGTCCGGTGGTGTTGCAGATAGCACAGAATAACTGATTAAGTGCACAAGTGGCACTAGTATGGCCTGAATTCTTGCATGTGATGCACTATACTTGTCTGGTCATATCTTCGTTGACATTTCTGTTTGTTTTTAACCACTCCAGATCCTCTGTAAATCCTCCAACCTTGTTTTCCAGCTGCAGAGCCATTACAATTACTGCATCTAGCGTCATAGCTCCTACACAGCGTATGATCATAATCTGTTTAAGTTGTGGAGTCAAGGCATTGATGAACCATCGAGTGATAACGTCGTCGGGTAGGTTGGCATGTGCTGGTGGTAACTGCCTCAAGTGAGTCCTGAATAGAGTAGCATATTCCTGTACTGTTTGATTTACCTTCTGTCTATTGTTTTGTAGATAGTCAAAAATTTCGGCTAGATTCTTCTTTAGCCTAAATCTCTGCAAAAAGGCATCTCATACTGCTTCATAGGTGGCGAAGTGATTAATATCATATTCTGTAAGCCATCTAGCTACTTCATTGACCAATGTAGATTGGAAGACAATAGCTTTATACGCCGGATCCGGTGGATGGTTGAGAACTGCGTAGCTTATCTCGAATGTGCGTACGTGAGCATCCAGATCATCTCCTGGGAGTCCACCAAATTTAGTGTACGTCACTCCTGTCGGAGTCGGCCTTGGTGGGCATACTTGTTGTTGCTGCTACTGTTGTTGTTGTTGTTGCCCATTCATGGCGAGTGTATTGTGAATATCTTCTGGATTTTGGGGCTGAATATCTGAACTATAGGAATCTGTATCGTCGGACTGTGCACTTTCCGGTTCGATGATTTTACTCAGTATACTTCGAATCTCGGTTTCGAACAAAGTTCCTTCCTTCTTGATGTCGAGTGTAGGGGAACTTACTTTAAAAAGCAGTGGGTGGGCTAAAGATTCACCAAAAAATGGTAAACCGTCGCCAAAAAACTGTGATTCTGTTACCGAAATATCACCGGAATGTGCCGAATTTATGCCAGAATAAGGTGTTTTTTGCCTTCGCCAATTTCTTTGGCTAACATAGTTCTAGTCGTAAACAAATTTGAATCTTTATCCAAGATTGTTAAACTAGCTTCAGACTGCGTCCTGGTAGATTCTGGAGTTACTATATCTTCGACAGACTGTGCCGAAATAGTACCGGAATTCACCAGAGGCGTATCACGTTCCACCGGAATATGACCGGAATCACTTCTGACGTTCTTGACTTTCTTGACAACTGGGTTAGACCTAGTTGTACTTCTTCCTTCTGGAGTTATCTTTAGTAAATTAAGTACTCCAGTCTGACGGTTCTTGGGATACGTTTCACCAGATCGAGTAACCGGCATGTATCATCCTTTGTACTAATCACGTAGTATCACTATCGATAAAATTTTATAATCACGTTTCCATAGCAAGTTTGCAACAATCTCCTTCTATTGCTATTTTCGACAAACGAACGGTAATCTTGATGTTTGACAGATTAAACTAGCTTCAGACTACGTCCTGCTAGATTCTGGAGTTACTATATCTTCGACAGACTGTGCCGAAACAGTACCGGGATTCACTAGAGGCGTATCATGTTCCACCGGAATATGACCGGAATCACTTCTGACGTTCTTGACTTTCTTGACAACTGGGTCAGGCCTAGTTGTACTTCTTCCTTCTGGAGTTATCTTTAGTAAATTAAGTACTCCAGTTTGACGGTTCTTGGGATATGTTTCACCGGATCGAGTAACCGGCATGTATCATCTTTTGTACTAATCGCGTAGTATCACTATCGATAAAATTTTATAATCACGTTTCCACAACAAGTTTGCAACAATCTGATTCTGTTGCTACTTTCGACAAACGAACGGTAATCTTGATGTTTGACAGACGAATGACGATCTTGATACCACTTTCCATAGATAACACTTTCGACAGGTAAATGGCAATCTTGATGCCACCTTCCCACAGACGACGCCAAGCGTTAAATGTTAAACGCTTCGTTCTAACTATCAGAAGAGCGTTTAACCAACTCGTGGGGTTCTTGGGAGTGGTAGGGGTCTGTTAGACAGAGGCCCTGTACTTAGTTCCCAAAATAACTGATATCTACTGTTCTTAGACAGTGTCGATACATTCTTAGCTCAGCTACCAGCAGCAACTAGACTGTACCCAATTGCTCTATACCTGGATACCGAATTACTTCAGACTAATATGCTATTGCAATGGTGCAGTAGTCTAACCTTCACCAAGACAGCACTCATAGTCAACCAACCGGATCACAGAAAGTACTTGCGGATTCAACTTACAGTATAAAGACTAACACACACTGGAATTACCCTTAACTATAGGTAATTCTCACCGTACAAGTGCAAATCGAGAACAGCACTACTTCTGCACAACGTTCTTAGGGAAAGAGTACCATGTTCACACAGACTTATCAGTACTTAGCAGTTCAACAAGGAGAGGAGCACTACTTCGTATATCTAACATAATAATTCGTCACAACGATCCACAGTAATCTTCAGACAACGGTCCAACGTCTTACTGAATGGACTAAATTCACCGTGTAACCGAGATTGACAGATAACAACACAGAACACAACAGAGTACGCAGAGTTTAGACCAGACACACTACAACAATACTTAAGGTTCACTGCACAAACTCACTCAAGAAAGAATAACACAACTACACACAACGACCCAGAGTAATCAGAAACTAAACAACACACACTGCCACAACATTTAGACAGATAACCAGACGAACAGACTGGTGATAACATGAGAATTAGGCCAAAATTCCCCGTGATCCGGAGCACTTCTTTTCATTGCTTTATATAGAAAGTACAAATAGGTGTGTAACCACCTTTCGCGCGTGTTCTGCCAGGATTTCCGTTACATCTGTCCCAATCCGACGGTCGACTAACAGATAGAACAAAAGGATTTTGAAATTCTATTCAGAAGAGGAGAGTAGACTTGTATGAATATGAGCATGTACATGCATGACCTACATGCATCTAGATCCTTAGCTCAGAATAAGGGGTTAAGCCTTTCCTCTTAAAACAAAGAAAAATTGCGAATGTAAACAAAAACAAAAATATATGACAAATGGAAGTTTATACTTTCTTCCACCCTAAAAAAGTACATGATGAATTACACCTACATGAAGCTGATGAAGTCTATGATGGAACAAAATTATGAACACTAGTTGTGGAAAACACTTCTAGTATAAAAATATGAGCAAACAATGTGGATGCTTGTATGAGTAGAGTAAGTCGAATTTCCTTGATATATATGATTGTATATATGTGAGTATTAATATAGGAAGAAATCAATTTTGAATGAATGAATAATGAGTTTTGTTCCTGGACCATCAATACTAGAACTATAGATCATTTTGAACCTAAATTTAAATATTGTTGACTGAAATGGTTAATAATTGAGCTTTGGATTTGATATTTTCATGAACTGGATTTCAATATGAATTATTGCATCCTATATAGATTCAAATAAAAAATTGGTAATAAATTGGTTTCATTAAAAGAAATTTGATATTACTTTATGATTATTTTCAGGTTGGTCCATCAAGATGCTCTGCGGATTTGGTGAGGGTGGATGTTGGAAAGATCTTCACTTCCAAAGAGATTATAGAAACAAAGATCAAGTCAAAGAATAGCCAAACAAAGTGTGCATGAGATCGTAAGAGAAGGTTTTGCAAAGTTTGTTTCAAAGACAGAACAACACTAGATGTGATGAACTTTGACTATAAAAACTACATTGAGCTAGAGAGTATTTGAGGGTAAGGAGAAAAGATGATCAAACAATGAAGATAGAGAGAACTATGAAGACAATTCTACAAATATTTTCAATGCTCAAGATACATATGGAGTAAGGATTTTTGTAGAAATGCTAATAGTCTGATTAAAAATAAAGAAATTGAAGTTATCTTTGTTAACATGGACAGTGGACTATATGCTACCGTGTATAAAACCCAATCCATTTATGCGCAAAAGATGATGGAAGCTAAAAGTAAACAGCGACATCAGATGGCTTATTTTTAGCGATGACTGAAAAGTAACTCTAAAATTAGAGTTCTTAACTTATAAAATGAGGGCCGTAGGCCGCGGAAGAGGTCAGGAGAGGGAGATCGAGCGATGGGCTGAGGATGTTTGTTAGTGACAAGCGCTTGAATTCTCTCGAAGACTTCAATGGGATGACAGTGCTCTGTTCCTCCGACAACGATTTACTCTCACAAACGTATTTGACAACATCAGTTGCATTAGTTTTATGATATTCATCTCCAGGTAAATTCCCTGACTGATGACTGAAACCATCCTCTATAATCAGTCATGCTTTGATTCCAATCATGCCTGACATTAAAACCGATTTTATGCTATTTGTCCTGCACTTTCTTGTACAACATCTGATGGCTCGGAAAGTGTTAAGAAACTAACTTCGCTATGACAACATCCAAAGAAATCGGTCAATAGTAACTTCTGACAGTGCTGTATTGATAAATCCAATATTTTTTTAAGGTCTCACTATAACTTTCGATCAATTGTATATGCCTGCGCGATCTTCTCTATGCTGATGCACTGACTTTTGACATTCATGAACTCTACCTCCGACTATTCCTACATGAAGTTTGTAAATCTTTCTTCTTTTCATCCGTTGACTTTAAACTCGGACTTCAACACTTCTGATGTGCTGTTCTTTTATTATGCCTGCAACACGATTCCGTTATTTTCAAATTGATGTCACACTAACTCCACATAAAGTTGAAATTTCGGTCGCTTCAAACTGGGAAAAACACTGCTATGATAATTATGATTAAAATGCTTCTGAAGTCAAACACCTTCATCTTTCAACTTTTATATCCGTGCGCTAATTCATAGCGTTCTGACGATAGACGAGCTGAATTGTTGAACCGACTTTGACTGCATGTCAATATGCATAATCGGATTTTAGTTATTAAATTCGTGCATTCATTTGGTGTTGTCCGATGATTTGGGTTTGTATTGAGAAGTTGCTAAACTCTTAACATACGAAATTCTATTTGTTTCACTCCAACCAACAAAAATAACTCTCTGGATACTACCGTGCTACTTGTCAAACGGTGTTCATGCAAATTTTCACAGATAAAGCACTTATTGTTTTAAATCTGAGATATTTTGTGGCCTGTTTATTTAAAAGTACGATAATGAAGTTTGAGTTATCTTAATTCTTTAGACATATGTTTCGTAAAAGTGAAGGTCGTTTCCCATCACATGCAATTGTATACAAATACATATATTTGTTTGATTGCACACGTTAGAAGTTGAAATCATGAAAGATCTAATTTAAAGATATTAAGAGGTAATCATTGGTAAAGAAATTGTTGATCAAGAATGATGAATTGGATTCTCTAATATTTATTTGATTAAATGTCTGAAAGAGTTATTACATGTGTTGTTCCATTCAATCAGATTGCTATGCTATGGCTGCATCTAGTCTTTGTGATGAGAATGAGCTTGTTTCGTTTGATGAAGCATAAAATTCAGAAAATTGGATGGCTGCTATGCAATCTGAATATGATGCTATAATGAAGAATGGTACTTGGTCTTTATGTGATGCCTCCTAGCAAGAAAGCCATTGGGACTAAGTGGGTATACAAGTTGAAGCGTAAGCCTGATGGTATAGTTGACAGATATACGGCTAGACTTGTTACAAAGGGTTATGCACAGGAAAGAGGCATTGATTTTGATGAGACCTTTGCACCTACTTACCGAATGACTACAGTTCGTAGCATCTCTGCACTTGCAGCTCATCATGTTGGAATGTACATCAGTTGGACATTAAAACAACATTTCTGAATGGTGACTTGCATGAGGAAGTGTATGTTTTTCAGCCCCGTGGCTTTGTGCAAAAAGGGCATGAAAACCAGGTGTGCAGGTTAAAGAAGTCATTATATGTTTTAAAGCAAGCACCACGTGCTTGGTATGAGAAGATACATGCCTATCCGATTGTATATGGTTTTGAGAATAGTCCAATTGAAAGCACCTCATATGTTAAGAGTGCTAATGATGTGCTTCTGATCATTATTATCTATGTTGATGATATACTGCTCACTGGACCTATTGAGAAGCATATTGCTGATTTTAAGGATAATTTGCAGGCCTCATTTGAGATGTCTGATTTGGGGCATTTGCATCACTATTTGGGCATTCAATTTATGCAAGCTGATGGTGGAATGGCTTTGTGTCAAACAAAATATATTGACACATTATTGGAGCATTTTGGCTTTGAAGATTGTAAGCCTATTGCCACTTCTATGGAGACAGGTTTACGATTGAGTCTTCATGATGCTGGAGATGCATTTGATGTTGTTCTCTATCAGCAAGCTGTTGGATGCTTGATTTACTTATGCATTACTCGACCAGATATTCAGTTTGTTGTCTCACAGATGAGCAAGTTTATGCATTGCCCAGGAGTCAAGCATTGGCAGGCGGTTAAGCGCATCTTTCGCTACTTGAGTGTTACTCGGCTACTTGGTTGTCTTATCCCAAGGGGGGATCACTACCGCCAGATTTATATGCTTTTTTTGACTCTGATTGGGCTAGTTGCTATGACACTCGTGTGTCCACTAGTGGCTTTTGCGTCATGCTTGGTAGCTCATGTATATCTTGGTTGAGCAAGAAGCAGCCTACTGTGGCCACTTCGAGTTGTGAGGCTGAGTATAGGGCAGCTTTCACAGCGATTGTTGAGTGTGGCTCAGATGCCTTATGGCTGATTTGGGTGTTGGGCAGTCTTCTGCCACCACCGTCTTCACTGACAGTGAGAGCGCATTGGTAGTTGCGAGGAACCCTGTGTTCCATGCTCGCAATAAGCATATTGAGGTGCATTATCACTATGTCAGGGAGAGGTTCTCTGCTGGGGAGATCAGCTTGGCATATGTTCCCGTGCAGGAGAACATTGTAGAACTTTTCACGAAGGCTCTACCTAGGGAGAAGTTTGAAGCTTTTCGCAAACCTTTGGGCTTACTTCCTTTTGTGGAGTGATTTCCACATAGCTTGGCACTTCCTTATACATGAGTGCCAACTCCTTGTTCATCGCATCACTCGCAGGGGGGATTTGTTGATATATTTAGGTAGTGATATGTATGAACACACTAGGACCGCTGGGGTACTTTTTTCCCTCTTTAGAAGGTTTTTTTCCCCCGGCTTGAATATACGCGTATTGCCCTAATGCGCTACTAATCTTTGTACATTCTCTAGGAATACGTTTAGTATTGTGTGTTGTGCTCCAAGCTTCTTCTCCTCCCTTATGTTTGATCATGTGCTTCCACAGACATCTATCTCCAACATCAATTTTGTGGCAAAAGTGGCCATGAGGCATGCAACTGCTATTACCTCAAGGGAGCCCAGCAAAGAGGTAACAATCAAGTTCCTTACACCTTTTATGCTAGTACTTCAAATATAGACAATAGAGAGGAGAATAATGAGAATAGACATAGAGACACTAGAACTAGGTAAGTGGTGGCAACTTGTGCAGAGGGACAACTAGGAATTAAGGAAAAAGAAGATGGTGAAAGGGCTAATTTGGAGTATGGAGTGGAAATTGAAGAGGCCTATGACACAATGAGGACTTCACTGAAAGATCAACCTATTCGGCCTCAAGAAAATACTCAAAAGCTAAATATTGAGGAAATTTTGAAGGGAATCCACCGCAAGGTCAATCTATTCCAACTTATATAAATGGATGCAAAGGTGAGAAATGATCTACTAAAAGTGATATAATCTACTTACATGAGCCCACCACATAGTATAGATGGGTTTATGGTGGATTTTCCTAAGTTGTGCCACTAGCAAATTACGAAAGTACTAGATTAGTTGTTTCCATAAAAGACAAAGTTTTGATAGGTGTTATTGTAGATGGAGGCTCAAGCATCAATTTGATGCCCAATTTTACATTGAAGAAATTAAAATTGGACCTCACCAAGATGGCACCCTTTATTGTCATATTAGCATATCAACATCAGGTTACACCACTCGACATCATTGAAAAGGTACTCATAATAGCGTAGGGTTGTGTGTTTCTCTTAGATTTTGTTGTTATTGCCCTACCAAAGGAGACCTCTTATCCTATATTCTTGGGAAGGCCTTGGATGAGGCAAGAAAAAGCATTACAAGTTTGGGGAAGGAACAAGTTGTGGATTTCTACGAAGGCTAATAATCAACTACATATACACTTGGAGGAAGGATCTAACACTGACAAGCCTACTGGGTATACAATTGACACTTATATAATGCCTTCTTTACCTCATGAAGATGATACACTATTAAATTGGATGATGGGGAGTGTAGAATGTTGCAAAATGGAAATATTAGAGATAAATGAATACCCTTTAGAAGTGAGGTATTTCAATGGCAATTCACCACAGTGCGCTCTCCTTCCCAAGAGCTTCATGATGATATCCCCGGAGTAGAAAACCAAGCTCCAGACACCGCACATTGTACTTCACCTAGAGGCTACAAAATACATAGAAAAACATAGTACATAGGGAGCATGAACACAGACTTCTTAGGTGTTACAAATGTGATCAAACTCATAGTCTATGGCTGACCAAACCACTATATATTTTATTAAGGAACATATACAAAAGTTTTCGATGACCATTTTTCCTTTCACATGGACACTAACTGTAACAATCTCCCACTAAAGGCCAATATGGCCAAAGTGACTATGGGAGGAAAATAAATAATGATAAAGAATACCTGAGTGTAACTATACAAACTATACCTCCCACCTGATAGGCATGTTACATAATATACAAGTAGCTGTGTAAGGTCATGAATCAAGAAACCCCCATCAAGTGACAATAGTATCGAAAGCTATACTGTGGTAGAGCTTTAGTCAAAGCAGTTGCAACATTATCTATAGTATGAACCTTCTCAAGAATAATGCACTCAGTGGCCAAGTAGTCTCTAATGAAGTGATACGTTACCTCAGTGTGCTTGGTCTTTGCATGATAGATAGGATTACTAGCCAATGCAATGGAACTCTGACTATCACTAAGTAAATGAGGTACATGATGAGGTAGACCCATATCACAAGCAAGATGAGAAAGCCACAATGCTTCCTTACATGCCTCACTTGCTGCAACATACTCTACTTTTGTAGTGGAAACAATTATACATTCTTGAAGATGAGATTTACAAGAGATAGAGACTCCAAGAAAATGAAAAATGTACCCTAATATAGACTTACAATTGTCTACACAACTAGCATAATCAGAATCTGTGTAACCAATAATGGATGCTTTCCCTATACCCAAGCATAGATACTTGTCCTTAGTGCCACTCAGATATCTCAAAATCATCTTGACTGCTTGCCAATGCTTCTAGCTAAGATTCGACATATATCTGCTCACAACTCCCACTGCAAATGCAATGTCTGGTCTCGTAGCTACCATAACATACATGAGACTACCAACAATAGACTCATAGGGAATTTTGGTCAAGAATTCATATTCCCCATCTGATTTAGGGCAATCATCCTTGCTCAATTTCACATATGTGGGTAAAAGTGTACTCAATGCCTTTCCACCTTGCATATGGAACCTATGAAGTACTTTGGATATGTACTCACTTTGTGACAAGTATATGCATCTTTTACTCTTATCACACATAATGTGCATGGGAAGAATACATTTGGCATCCCCCAAATCCTTCATATCAAATGTCACAATCAAGTTCTTTTTGAGAATTGACAAGTAATAACAGGAGTTCCCAAAAATCAACATATCATTGACATAAAGTACCAAGCATATCAAGCTACCATCTGAGCATCTTTTTGTGTAGAGACAATGATCTTCATTGCTTTTGAAGTAGCCTTGAGACTTCATAAAAGCATCAAACTTTTGGTACCATTGTCTAGGGTACTATTTAAGTCCATATAGGCTCTTCTTTAGCTTACAAACTAGACTTTCTTTGCCAAGAACTACATAATCCTTTGGTTCTTCCATATGGATCCATTGGGACTAGCTCTAAGTCCATTGTAATGAATCCAAGCAACATTTGCAAGGTCGTCATCTTGACCACTGGAGAGACGATTTCCTCATAATCAACACATGTTGTTGCCTAAAACCTTTGCAACAAATCGTGCTTCATACTTTGGAGAAGCACTATCTGATGTGAATTTTAGCGTATATACCCATTTGCTTGGTAAACCTTTCATGCCCTTTTGCAAAGGTACTAGATCCCAAGTACCATTCTTGTGAATAGAATCCAACTCACTCTTCATGGCACACTCCCACTTGACATGATCCTCTATTTGCATAGCCTCTTTGTAACAAGAAGGCTCACTAACATCTATTAGTACAACAAAGTCCAAACCTAGAACATATCTATCAGGTGGATGTGAGACACGTGCAAAGCGTCTCAATGGTTGCTATATACGAATCTTTGCAAACTGATCTGATTAGAAATTCTTTAAAACATCCATATGTGTAGCATTTTTAAGCATGCTAACAAGAGGACTAGTATCCTCAAACACCACTCTTCTCACTTCAACCTCCATAATGGGTTGTTTATGCATCTTAGACTCATTAAAAATGACATCACTACAAGTTTCTTAGGCTATTGGCTACCTACATACGCCAATAACCTGAGAAGTCTCTCAAGCTATTGGTTACCTACATATGCCTTCCAAATCAAATCTATTAAGGAATGACTTGCCGAAGGAACTGGTACATTGCAAAATGCCATGGATTCTGTCATTCATTCTAGGATGGCGGAGTCTTAGTATATCCAAGGATTTCTACTTTTTTTTCACCAATGCAAAGTTCAAGAATAGTGTCACGTGTCACCAATTAGAGGCTACCAAGTTTTCTATCTTGTGACTCGAAGACTATAAATCATAGAAAATGATTCGAAAAACAAGTAAGTAAAACACCTCTCCATAATTTTTTTAGAGCTCATTGTGGTCCCCTAAACACGCTTAAAGAACTATTTTTAAACTAGGTTGGACAACTAGATGTGAAATCATCCAAAGCTATTCTAGAATCTATAAGTTGAGCTAGAAGCTTCTTTTGAAGGTTTGAATTTTTGGAGAGATTATTGTAAACAAACAACTTTTAAATATCTAATTTTGAGCTTCCATTGCATCCTCTTTATCTTGCTTTCCCTTGAATGCATGTATATTTTTTGTGTGTTTATCCACGTGCTTGTGTGTAATCATACTTCTTGCGTTTGTTGTCTTTGTACCATCCTAATCCGATGCTCTCAATTGATAACGTAAGGTCAGGATTTCCATTTGATGTCGATTAACTCTTTTGCTTCACCATTGTGGAAAGTTCTTGGATCTATAACACCTTTTCGGCACTATTGCCGGGGAACAATCTTGTGGGAAAATGCATGATGCTAATAGTAAGTTGTGAACGAGTGTTTGGAAGCTTGTAGTGAGCATATTCTTCAATGTCTATTTCATTTTTTATTTCATGGAATCCTAGGTTAAAGCTCTTTTTACCTTTCTCTACCATCTATTGAGATATCAAGCTCAACATTTGATAAATGAGTTTGCCATGTATCATTTGTTCATTTTTGTGACATGTATACTGGTTATGCTGATATATGTCAAGCATATATTCAATGAGCTTCACCAGATTTATCTATTGAGAGTGACGTCACATTTTTTTCTTTCCAACTCACTCATTCCTGGACATTAGGTTTTTCTTTATGTACTTCTCTTTATATATTGTACTAGTTGTATTGTGGTATTAGTTGATCCTTTTAAATTCTCTTTATGTAATAGAAGAAGTAGAAGAAGATCATTCTTCCTTATCTTAATTTGTATGTGGTCCTCTCTTGGTGTGTGCAACCTTGCGAGAGAGCCCTCTTACTTGAATGGACCTCACAAATCACCAATTATGCCCAAAACTATCCCCAAATCTTGGAAAAAAACCCTAAAATTTTGGCCAAAAAGCCTGTCAATCGCGATCGACAAGTCTGTCAATCGCGATTGACAAAGGTGTCCGTCGGGGCCTATCGCTCGCGATCGATTCGTCAATCGCGATCGACACGTCAATCGCGATCGACAAAGTCGATCGTGGGTCCTGTCAATCGCGATTGATGGTGTCAATCGCGATCGACACTTTTTCCGGGATTTTCGCCGTGATTTCAGTCAATCGGGGATGTGTCCGTCGCGATGGACACGTGGCAACGCGAATTTTTGGTGTCAATCATGAGTTTTCAGTCGGTCGCGATCGACGGTGTCAATCACGATTGACTGAATCCTACGTGGCAGTCAGTCGGTCGTGAGGTCTGTCGGTTGCGATTGACAGGGTCTGTCGGTCGCGATTGACAGGGTCTGTCGGTCGCGATTGACAGGGTCTGTCGGTCGCGATTGACAGGGTCTGTCGGTTGCGATTGACAGGGTCTGTCGGTCGCGATTGACAAATGTTGTCGATCGTGGCTGTCGATCGCGATCGATGGTGTCGGTCGCGATTGACAGAGAAACACGGAATTTTTTAACTGTTTTTAGTGATTTAGAATGTGCTCATCATGTAGATTATGGTGGTGCACTTTGTTTTACCAAATGGGCAATTTTTCTGTCAATCGCGATCGACAGAGGTCTGCGACACAGAGACAGTTTCGAGCATGTCCGTACCTGCTCAGCGTGCTCGAGGGGATGATACAGTTGTACCTGCAAGAGTGCTCAAAAAACATGCAAAAACACAGCACACAAGTCACTCTCTCGCTCTCTCTCACGAGTGCAATGAGGAAAATCAGGTGGAGAAGGTGATATGATCAAAAAACTGAATTTTTTTTTTTTTCGCGATGATGGAGATGGAGATCGGATATGGTGAGGATGATGATGTTGATGATGGTGGTGAGGTAAGAAAGAGAAAAATAAGAAAAGTAAAGAAATTACCTACAACACCAACGTCTCAAATCTATGTCTTACCATCACACGCTCGTCCTCAAAGCTCGATCCCCGACAACGGCGCCAAAATTTGGTGTAGCTCAGTGATGAGTAGCACCTCCTTTAATGTCAATCCGGGAAGACGTGAGGATGGTGTGATGACCTCGAGCAAGTGAAGGCACAAGTGCATGAGTGAGAAGCACACTAACATGCACACACATACACACACATGCGCACTCAAGGTAAGACAAAGAGAGAGACAATGGAGTTCTTTTAGATTACTTCAAAAGTGCTCATACAAGTTTAGATCAATTACAAGCTAGCCGCAAAAATGAGCTCTCTAGCTCTATTTATAGTTTTTGACTAGGTTTTGGCCGTGTCCAGACCTAGTGTCCGGCCTAGTTAAAAATTAGGTTCTCTACCCTATTTGGAGGTTCAAACAAAGTCTAAAAAATGTGAAAACTGGTAGGTAGGTACTTCTAAAGCTCCTCAAGCTCAAGGACTCCTTGGCTTGCACGAAATGGAGCTACAAAAATATGAAATGGTATTTACAATGGTTTTTAGTGATGAGAATCACTATTTTTGTAGGGGTTTCTATTAACATTTTGACATACATTTCCTGGAGCTCCCTACTTGCTCCTTCTCCTTGTCTGTCCACCTCTTTTATATGCGTTAGTGTCCTGAAAAAAATATTGGCCTACTTGCCAGATCGTCGTTGACTGCTCTGTCTGTTTGTACTTTCTCTTCTCTCTGACTCCCTTCGTAAGCTTCCTTGCCTTGTGAGTCCTTCAGTTCCAACATACTTCTATTCCAATACAAGAGCTAGAAAAAATCAATTGTTGATTGAGTTTACTACTCAAAGGAAGCAACCCAAGCAGAATGTTTCAGAGTTTGTGACCAAAGTCAAAGATGTGGCTGATCAATTGGCAAGCATAGGAGAGGAGATTGAAGAGGAGAAAATAGTGAGACAAATAATCAATGGCATCAAGGCAGATGATAAGTGGGAAGCCTTCACAACTGCTATGGACCTTTACATGGACTAGATTCGAGAACTTACCACACTCATGGGACAACTCTTTACCCATGAAGCCAAGCTCAACAAAAATGGAGAGCCATCAAGAGGTAACAATTCTTCTGCCCTATACACAAATAAAGGAAAGACTAAAGATAAAGGGAAAAGCAAGAAAGTAGAGGATGAAGGTACTACTTCTCAAGCTAACTATGCACGGAGAGGTAGGAACTCGAGGAAGGGGCAGATGAGGTAAGCAAGGTAGGGGGAGACCTTTGAACTCTTCCCCATGCAATATATGTGGATTGTCAAATCACATTACAGATGAGTGCTATAGGAACTTCAAGAATCATAGAGGAAGAGGATATCAAAGAGGTGGCTACTCACAATCAAGAGGAAGATTCAACCATAATCAAGGCTACAACCATGGATACAACAACAATTACAACAACAATTATCAAGGAGGATACAAATCAAGAAAGGAATTCAACAATTATACAGAGGATAAAGAGGATTCTCTTATTATTATGAATATGACTTCAAAACAAGGTATGAATGATGAGCACCTCTTCTATATTGACTCAAGTTGTTCAAACCATTTAGCAGGCAATGTAGCTCTTCTTTCTGATCTTGAGGAGCCCAAGGGAAAGCACCAAGTACAAACAGGTGATGGCACCAAGCATTTAGTGGTCAAGGTAGGAAATGTCAAAACTTCTAATGGGAATAGAAATCTGTTGAGGAGGGTTCTCTATGTACCTACAATCACCAAGAATTTGATGAGTGTTGGACAGATAGTGGAAAAAGATTTGCAGGTTAGATTCAACAAATATGCAGCCTTTGTAAAGGACCCCCAACCGATATCGATTCAAGAGAATTTCCAAGGGAGAAAAAACACATAGACTGTTTACATTTGAGCTTGAGGACACTAGAAACATTGCACTTTATAATTACAAGGATCAAACATTATCTGAACTTGAGATTTGGCATAAAAGATTAGGGCATATTCGTGAGAGAACCTTGAAGCAAATATGCAGAGATCAATGTGTGCTTGGGATACGTAATGTATCCAAGAAACATTTGATCTATAAATGTGGTGCTTCTCAATTTGGTAAATCACATAGGTTACCCTTTACAAAGAAAGGCTACATGCATGAGGATTACTTGGAACTTGTCCACACAGATGTGTGGTAACCAAGCAAGGACCCTTTCATTTCAGGTTCAAGGTATTATGTGTCATTCATTGATGATTTTAGTAGGTGGGCTATCTTGTACTTTATGAAACATAAAGATGAAGTGTTCAATTGCTTCAAGAAGTATCTTGCACTTGTGGAAAATCAAACAAGAAGAAGTCTAAAGAGGATAAGGTCAGATGTAGTACTTCTCCAATGAATTTGATGCATTTTTGCAGGACAGAGGTATCAAAAGGGAGATTACTACAAGGTACACTCCTGATCAAAATTGGGTAGCAGAGAGGAGAAATAGGTTGATTGTGGAAGCAGCTAGATCAATGCTTAATGAAAAGAAATTATCTAATTATTTGTGGACAAAAAGTGTATCTACTACCACTTATCTCATTAACAGGTCTCCATCCAAATCACTTGATGGGATGATCCCATATGAAGCATGACATGGTAGAAGGCCATCACTTGATCATTGTAGAATATTTGGACGTGTTGCTTATGTGCATATTCCATCTCAAATCAGAGGTAAGCTAGACCCTAAGGCAGAGAAGTGCATCTTCATAGGTTATGATCTAAATAAGAAAGGATCCAGGTTTTATAATCCATCCAAGAAAGGATTTATGGTCAATAGAGATGATGTAATTGTTGAGAATGATTCTTGGTTTGAAAGTGAATGCAAGAAGCTCAAATTGCCAGATGACTTGGAAGAGGAATTTCCAAGCCTCACCAAGGAGGAGACAAACCAAATTGAACACATCAAATCAGATGATGAGGACACCATCAACTTAGAAGAGTTCAAAGCATGGAAATCAAAGGGCAAAGCCAAAATGAAGAGGTTGGAAGACTTACTGGAATCATCCAACCAAGCTCTAAGGAGATTGCAAAGGGAGAGTAAGAAGCCAATCAGATATGGGTATGATACTTCATTAGTTACTAAGCATTCCATTTATCTTACTAAATATTTGTCACTTCAAGAGCCTTCTTCATATGAAGAGGCAAAGACCAAGGCAGAATGGAAGGAAGCTACGGATGAAGAAATATAAGCACTCCAAGAGAATGATACTTGGGAACTAGTACCCGAGAAGGCATCAATGAAGTTAATTGGTTCTAGATGGATTTACAAAATCAAGAGGAACTCAGATGGATCCATAAATAGGTATAAAGCTAGACTAGTGGCTAAGGGTTTTGCACAAACCCAAGGAATTGATTATGAAGAGACTTTCTCACCTGTGGCTAAAATGCCAACCATCAGAGTATTGGTAAGTGTGGTTGCATCTAGGAATTGGAATATGTATCATTTGGATGTGAAAAATGCTTTTCTCAATGGCTGGATTTTAGAGGAGGTTTACATGGCTCAACCTCTTGGTTATGAAGACCCAAGCAAGGTAAATTATGTGTGTGAATTGAACAAATCTCTTTTTGCTTTGAAGCAGGCACCTAGGACATGGAGCCATAGGTTAACTAATGACATCATACTTATAGATAGTGATGCCAATGGCATCAAACAAATCAAGACCCTAATGATGCAGGAATTCAAAATTAGTGACCTAGGGTTTCTGAAGTATTTTCTTGGACTTGAATTGGTCTACACAAATTCTGGAATTTACATTACTCAAAGGAAATATGTGCAGGACATGTTGAAGAAGTTCCACTTGGAGAATGCAAAGGTAGCTAGCACCCCTATGGAGGTAAACCATAAATTGAGTGCTCATGACGGTGATTTGCTTGATGACATTGTAGGATATCAAAGCATAGTTGGAAGTCTAAACTATGCAACCTTAACAAGGATTGACATAGCTTATGGAGTAAGTGTTTTAAGTCAATTCATGCATAAACCTAGAGTACCTCACTTGGAAGTTGCCAAAAGGATTTTGAAGTATCTCAAGGGTACTCAAAATCAAGGGTTATACTTTCCATACACATCAGATTTGGATATCAAGCTTTACTCAGATGCAAATTGGGCAGGTTTCAATGATGACACGAGGAGTACTTCTGGTTATCTTTCTTTTGCAGGTGATAAGCCCATTTCATGGTCTTCCAAGAAGCAACCTACTGTTGCTCTATCTTCAAGAGAGGCTGAACACAGGGATTAGCCAATGCTACACAAGAAGCTATTTGGATTTGATTACTATATTTAGATTTGGGACTTCACACTCACTCACCTATGATCTTTGGTGACAATACAAGTTCTTTGCATCTTGCAGCCAATCCTATCCATCATGCAAGAACCAACCATATAGAAGTACATTATCACTATGTTAGAGAGAACCTATTGAGCAAGGAGATTCAATTGGCATATGTATCTACAAATATGCAATGTGCAGATTTATTGACCAAAGCACTTGATGGTACTAAACTTTGTAGGTTTAAAGCTCTGATTGGATTGGAGGACATTCAAGAAGAATCATGAAGAAGTCCAAGCCAAGATGTTAAGCTTGAGGGGGAGCTGTTGGTGCAAATATCCAAGCCTTCATATTTGGCTTAACTTGGAGGATTATATGTAGATGTATGTGATTATTCACATGAACCATAGCTTGTAATATTTAGGCATTTACCATGTGTAAAAGTTAAATCAATGAGAGAATCCTTCAAGAGTTTAAATTTTGTGGAGTTAGAGAAAACAAGAGCTACAAATTCCATTTGGTAGAATCTCTACTCATTTAGAGGAAGCACTTTTAGCTGGAGCTCTATTTGAATTTCAAATTCAAATTTGAAGAAAGTCATTATAAAAGAGACTTGTAAACTCGCAGTCATTAGCCTTCTCTAGGAGCTCCTTTTTCTGATCATTTGTAGAGGTTGAGGAGTATATACTATTGCTCACTCATCAACTATCATTTGGCATCATTATAAAGCCAATGATCTTGTAAAATCATGTGCCATAATACATATACATCATTGAGTATCCCTATTGACTTCTATGCTGTGTCTACTCAGAACAGTGTACTTGGGATGACCATATCTCAATGATTTCTTCATTATTTTTCATGACCTATAGCTTATTCGAACGAGCTCCAAGTCTACTTGATGCTCCCAAATTTTCAACGCATTTTCTTGAGTCGATTTGGAGAAATCCGCATCGAAGTGCTCTCTGGTCATTCTCTGCTCAGTCCCTAAAAGGTCGGGGTAAGCATCTACTTGCTAAAGTGATTGGTCAGTGTATGGTTTATCATTTTAAGTGATTCCACTTGTAGGCATTAGCTATCTAACCCTCAAAAGGATTTTGATCAATTGCTGTTGTACTGTGAGCATTGAGCAAAAGCTCCAGCAAGTGTCAAGATAAAAATAGCAAGTTTTTGGTCACTAGCTACTTATGAAGTTATCTATTTTGATCTAATTGTTTGAAGCATCAACTCCAAAGTACATAGGTGCTTATTTGATGTCATTTGCAAGCTAAGAGGGCCCACTACATAACCCTAAAGTGAAATAGGGCAGGTACAAAGCAGGATTTGGCAGTACCACCTCACTTCCTTGAGGTATCCATCCATCTCTCCCAACAATAGAGACTCCAAAGGCCATGGGAGTGACCTTGCAAAATCCCAGCATTAACTGTTGCACATGCCAAAGTGGTGCCGGAGTGGGCTAATTATGGATCCGGTGGCCAACTTCAATTAGGCCCCCAATCATAGGTTATGACACTGCAGAGCTTGGTCGTAGTATTCCTTGCATTAAATCAAAGTGTCCCACTTACTGGAAAAAATGTGCTTTGCTAGTCATTTACCACCTTCAAAAGCCCATGGAGGATCCCATCATAATTCACCCTTTCTAGAGAGAAGGTAGTCGCCCAAAATATCTTGCAATAATAAGTAGTCACCCCTTTTTGTGAGATGACAAAAAAATGGTAGTCGCCTAGCCCAAGTGCCAAAGTAGTGCCTATTTCTTGGACTCAATCTTGATGTACTCTAGCTTCAGGTGGTCATCCAACATCATGTAAGTATTCACCCAAAAAAAAATATGTCCATACTAGGCATCACCTAGTTATGAAGAGCGAAGCCTCAATTGGTATACGCCCAATGGTGTGTGATCCTTTGGTAGACGCCCAATGTGGTGTTGTCCTTTGAAGTGAACTCACCCAATCTTGTACTATGGCTAAAGTTGGGCATTGCTCAATTTGGGGTAGCAAGAAATGGTAGTTGCTTCTCCAAAAATGGAGTCATACCCAACTAGGCATCACCCCCCCCATTGTCTATAAAATATAGGCATGGCTGATTTTGGAGGTTAGCCATATTTTGGGAGGTCCCCTAAGTATAAGATGCCAACAAAAGGGTGTAGCCTTCACTTAGGTAGTCACCCTTCCATGCTTGGCATAAAAAGGTAGTGCCCTACTATTCATATTTAGCACATGGTGCACAATAAGGTGTCGCCTACTCTAATGAATCCATCTTGGGCATCGCCTAGTCCAAGAGGTCTTTGTCATGCTGAGCATTGACCCATAAGTGAGGAGGAAGATCTGCCATTTTGGGCATCCCCCATCTCTAATGTTTACCAAAATGGGTGTCGCCCCATCCTCTAGTATTTGTCGAAATGGGCCTCGACCCATCCTCTTAGTGCTTCATCCTAGGTGGTGGCCACAATGTATCCAAGGGCCAAGAAAATTAATAGCCACATTATGATCAAGGGCCCAAGATGGGCATCACCCCAATGTGATTAAGGACCCATTATGAGTGTCACCAATTTGAGGATAAGGGAGAGTATGGTAGTTTCTTGCAAAAGGAAGAGCATTCACCTGAGTTGTCATGAAAGGGAATCAAGTGGTTGCTCAATCCACCCACGTTATCACCCTATCTCCAAATGGTAGAGGAGGAAAACTCCCAAAATTCATAAAACAACCTTGAAAGTTTATGCATTAGGCCTTTCTCTATAGTACACTATTGAGCTATTGTAAAACAAAATTTATGCCATCCTTATCAATCTTCTTTCGCTTTGGGTGAGAGAAGGTTAAATTAATTTCATTACATAAAATTTCTTCTCATGTAAAACCTTATTAATATAAGGAAATTTTCCTTGTTTCAATAGGCTACCATTGAATTTACGTAATAATGTAGCTGATGGGTTAGAAAGAAAAAGGTAAACTCTTCCAAAATATAGATGTTTAGCAAAATAGTAGAATTGTGTAGAAAGAAAAGTTATGGCATGCTATTAGGAAAGATGGATCCCTGAGAGTGGTTAAAAACCACAAAGTTAGCCAAAGCATGCCTAAGTTGCAACTTAATCAAAGGGAAGTATGAGAATCAAAAGGAATTGTAGTTCCAAGTATGTAGTTTGCAACCATGGTTATGTTAATTAAGTCTGTGGAAAGTAAAACATAAGTTTCCTATCATTAAAGCAAGTTTTTAAAGGTGAAATCTAAAAGTATTAGTGAATGCTTAGAATTGTTGATATATTTCAATAGTGATATGTGTGAACACACTAAAGACCTTTGGGTTACCTTTTTCCCTCTCTAGGAGGGTTTCTTTTTTCGGCATGTATATATGTCTAGTACCCTAATGAATCACTTATTTTTGTTCATTCACTTGGTAATACATTTAGTATTGTGGTGTTATCCAAGTTTGTTCTTCTTCCTTGTGATGTTTATGTGCTTCCCAATACCTTGAACTCCAGCAATTCATATTAGAGCAAGTCGTCACTTTCTCTAGGGTGTTATAGATGCCCCTCTTATCATAGTCTCAAAATCACACAAAAATTGGTGAGCATACTAAGGGTGATTAAGATTTCAAAATAACTTGAATGTGTGGCATCCAAATTTTGATTTTATCTCGTTTCAACCTCCAAACGCACTATGTCAATGACTTTGTATACAATTTTGTCCTTTTTGTGCAAAACACACACACACACACTCACACCTATTCTATATTTATTCTACTTCCAAAATTTAAATAGAGATCATTTGTTTGCACATCAAGATGGAGAATCCATCAGAGAGATGACTAGTTGGATTTGAGCTACATGTATCACTAGCAACTTCTTCATCACGTTCAAGTGTAGCAATTCTACAGAAAAAGTTCTGGATGAATTTGAAAATCTAAGTCTAAGAAGGGATGAATCCTTTTCAGAGTTAATGACTCGATCAAAGGAAGTGGTGGAAAATGTGCCTAAAGCACCTGGATATTTCTTGATCAAAAAGTGGTTGGAAAAGGCACTGCCCATGAGTACCTGACATAAACTTAGGGACCTATTAGCCCAGGTGCACTACTCGAAGAATTTCTCCCCTTGGACACATGAGTGGAGTAGGCCAAAATAGATTTCAATGACACTCCAGCACATCTAGAGCAGTGGATAGACATTTATTAGCAACACGAATTAGTAGAGGAAGACATAGTAGCTAAACTCAGGAGTCAAATAGAAGAATTAACAGAACTAAAAGCAAGGGCAAGGCTCTAGTGCCGCACATGCCATCAACAAGGGCATCCATACTCAAAGTGTTCTAATAAGGTGGTATGCCAATAGTTTGGAAAATGGTGACATGAAGCAAAAAACTACTTCTACTTGAAGGGAGCAATGGAACCTCAGTCACTTGCCTATTGGGGACAGCCTACTCAACAAAAACCACCTACGGTGCCAATGATCTAGCCAATGACAATGTCTAGTCATATTCAGAGTAATGTTCTTGCCGCTCTTACCTTTTATACTACCCCTACTAATATTGGAATGGAGAACCACATGGGCAATTAGGTAGCAATGTTTGGCAATAGCCATTAGCGATGTATTGTATGCTTCGAGTGTGGGGAGTATGGCCATGGTTAGACATGTTGTCTACTACCACAGAATGTGTCACCTTGTTCCAACTATCGATGTCACGAGACCATTGTATGAGGGATTTCTCAAAGAAGGCAATGGCACACAAGGCATAGTCAACAATGCCTTTGCACATCACAATGGAATGACCTATCACCTTTGACATGCAACAATGATTGCTAGCTACTCAAGTAGTGCAGCTTAGGGATCTCTCTCCTCTAAGGGATAGGACTAGAGCACAGACCATGGAGATGAATAGGGTGATGGGGGATGATTCTAACACCCCAATGCAACAATGGAACATGGCTCCCCTCCACTAGGTCCACAGGCACTGATATATGCTCACTGTTCTGAACTTTTCTCTGCACTAGTATAGAGAATTATAATAAAATTTTGTAGAACTACAATAGACTATAAGAGTTACCCAAGAAGCTTTAAATCATCCAAAATGAATATTCCAGCTGGGAGAACCACCCTCTGCAAAACAAGCTACCTTTTTGCAACACTCTATGCCTATGTGCAGAGATATACCTTCACAAAGTTAGCAATTTCTCACAACTCACTTAGTAAAATAACTTGGAACTTTGGCAAAGTTTAGGGCACTATATGAGAGACCAAATGAAGCTTGAAGTCAATGAAAATGAGTACAGTGAGAGAGTAAACAATGCTTTGCAATCTCGTACAATCAGATTTAGAAAAGCCTAATTACACCTCTAGATAGAGAGGAGCGAAGTCATGAGAAAATGAGGTATGCAAGCAAGGGGCTGCTTGCTGGAATTTATGACTTTGCTAAACTAAGTGGGAAACTATTGGAATGCATACAACTCAAGAAGCAAAGGTGGGGTGATGCTTATATAGAGTTTTACTTTTCCTACAATCTAGTAACCACCCACCAATCAGTTTAGGTGCACTTTTTGGTGGCTGATTTGATGAGATTTGAATTTGATCGAGTTTGATGGAGCTTCTAATTTTATTCCACAAGTTTGGGTCCTCCGTTTTGATTGGTCCACTTGCAAAACTCGTGTTTGAGCCTTTTTGCATGATTGAGACTTCATTTTCAACACTCCCCCTCAAGTCTGAATGCCTAGGTCCTTCATTCCAATGCATGCTTTGAAGTGTTGTAGCTTTACTCCATCCAATGCTTTGGTAAACATATCTGCATATTGGTCCTTTTTATTGACATGCTCCACCTTGACATCCTTGGAATGGTCTTTTCTCTAATAAAGTGTTAATGCACTTCTATATGCTTTGACCTTGCATGGAGAACCGGATTTTGAGCCAAGCATATGCTACTTATGTTGTCACAAAAAATAGGTACTTGCTTAACCTGCAAATCAAGATCAATAAACAACTTCTTGAGCAACATAACCTCACATGAGACTTGTGCTAAGCCTCTATACACAGCTTTGATTGATGAGAGAGCCACTGTTGGTTGTTTCTTTGACATCTGTGAGATGGTCTTCTTCCCTAGCATGATAACATATCCACTAGTGCTCCTCCTGTCATCTTTAGAACCTGCCCAAACAGCATCACAATAAGCTTGTACATTTAATCCATCATCAAATGGATAATATAGACCTTCCTTCACTGATCCTTTGAGGTACCTAAGTACCCTTTTGGCTGCAACAAGATGAGTTACTCTTGCTACTTGCAAAAATTGAGATAACACTCCAACTACATGTGCAATATCTGCTCTTGTCATAGTAGCATACAAGAGAGAGCCAATTATTGACCTATACATGGTGACATCCTTCACTTCTTCACCTTCATGAGCACTTAGTTTAACATTTACTTCTAATGGATTTGAAATGGGCTTGCTTGAGTCCATAAAGATCCTTCTTTAACCTGCATACATGATGTGGAAACCTCTCATCTTCAAACCCTTGGGGTTGCTCCATGAAGACTACCTCTTCAAGCTCTCCATTTAGGAAAGCATTCTTCAAATCCAACTAGTACATCTTCCAACCTTTTGAGGATGAAATTGCAATCAAACTTCTTATGGTGGACATATTAGCTACTGGACTGAATTTTTCCTCAAAGTCCATGCCATAGGTTTGAGCAAAAACTTTAGCAACCAGCCTTGCTTTATACCTAGAGATGCTCCCATCTGCATGCCTCTTTACCTTGTACACCCATTTGTTACCAATGACTTTCATGTCCTTTGTTCTTGGCACCAATGACCAAGTATCATTTTCTTCAAGTGCTTTGACTTCCTCCTCCATCGCTTCTATCCATTCCCTATGCTTATTTGCTTCTTCAAAAAAGTTAGGTTCTTCACAAGCTATAACTTGACTCATGTAGGCATAGTGTCTTGCAATGAATGAATCATAACATAACCTTTGAACAGGGTATTTAACCCTATTGGATGACCTTACCTCACCATTAGGTGGTAGGAATCTCCTCCTCCTTGGTTTAGATGTTTTAAATCCTACAGTTTCTAATTTTTCCATATCTTCGTCACTTGTAGATTCCATGTCTACCCATCGATGGTCTTCGTCATTTGCCATTTCCTTTCCTTTGCTATTTCCTTCACTTGAATGAGCTTCATTCCTTGTCCTTCCATGCCAAGCTGATGTAGTAATCTCCTCTAATGGTGTGCTTGAAGTGGTTGGACCACTTATCTCCATGCTTTGTTGTTGCTCTTTGAACTTCTTCTCGGTTTTATATGCATCGCCAACCTGTAACACATCTTTGCTACCATACCAAGGCAGCAACTCATCAAATATTACATCCCTAGATACCGTTGTCGGGTCGTGAGAGATGCTCGGATGGTGGATCAAGTCATCCGCCTAAATCGTTCGGCACACGCGGGGTGTCTGTAGCAAACTCAGGCTTATGAAAATAAGGGTTCTAATGATAAAATAATTTAAATTACCTATTTCTATGATTGAAACTAAAGTTTTCTTATCAAAAGTAAATAGTTTTAACTAGCTATGGACCGTAAGGATGGACAGCCTCGTACATAGCAACAACTTCCTGATATGAGATTGAAACTTCCATAATGGGTTCTTCTACTAAACTTTGAGGTAAGCTAGAGGGTTCTGATCTGTCTAGAGTTGGCGGAGCATTTTCAATATTTTCAATATTTTCAATAGTACTGTGCTCAGACTCATGAACTAACTTAGAAGACATCAAAGAAAGTAATGGAAAAACTAATGAAACAATATGATGCTAACTGTTTGAATGAATTAATTGATATGCTAATGGTTCGGATCAATAAATCTAATACAACTGGAAGGCCTAAACAATTGGATAAATGTCTAGTCAATTGGATAGTTGACTAAATGAGAAATAAGATTTAAATGGATTTTTAGGCTGCCGCTTCACTTTAATTGATTGTAATCTTCAATGTTTCTGCAAAAAACATGAGGTTCACTGCACTTCATTTGCTCTTCGATTCTTTTGCTTTGAATGTCAATTAAGTTGTTTTCATTTTCTCTGGTCATCAACTGGAAGATGCAAATCTTCCCGACATCCACCGCCACCAAACCTGCACATCGTCCCGATGGGCCAACTTGCAGATTTAGGGAAGCAGCATTTTCAATAATTATCCTGAAATTAAATCATAGAAAAGCATCAATTCTTTTTATAAACATCTTTTAACTTATCAAATTTTTAATCTTTTCAACATGCACATGAGGTTTCATTAAAATTAAATCTGGCAATGAAAACATATTAAAGTATAAAGGTAAGCTAGTAACCTGTTTAGTCAACAAACATTAATTTACATTTCATCCATTTATAAACTATGTAAAGATTATAAAACAGAATTCATTTTCATTCATTCAAATGCAGTTTTCGTCATATATATGCATTCACATATGAACAATCAAGCATGTCAAAGAAATCTACTAAATCTACTTGGACAGACAGCCGCCTTGTATGCCCAATTTTAATCCCTAGATGTGTTTTTTCAAAACTAGTTTTCTTCATATAAATATGATGTAAACTTCATATTGATAATAAATGTAAATACCTTTTTGGGGTGAAAGAAGGTATAACTTCCATGTCAATATTTTTTTTTTTCGCTACTTTTTTGTTTTAAAGGGGAAAGGCTTAACCCCTTAATCCGAGCTAAGGATCTAGCTGCATGGACAAGAAAGATCTAGGTTTTCACAGACATGTATCATGCAACAATATGCTCCTACATATATACAACTACTTTCGTTATCTAAATGAACTACAAATCCTTCTATTTTTAACAAATCTCACTTAATCTATAAATGTAGAAATATAAATTATGTTTATTTCCCTAATATGGTTAAATAGAGTCCTTTATAAATTAATATTCTTCATTCCAGATTTTATCAATTAGTTTATATGAATGCAAACAAAATACGTAAAACAAAACTTTAAAACAAAGAAAAATACAACCTAAAATCAATTTTATCTTCAATCTGCTTCATCTTCAATCTGCTCTCTTTAAATTCATCAGAACTTTTAGCATAACATCTTCAATTGCTTTGATCAATGCATCTTCAGAACCTGTAATCACTTATAAAATAGAAGCTACAAAACAAGTAATCTTCATTATCATTTATCTTGCAAATATAAATTCATATATTCTATCATATCACAAATTTAATCATAAAAAATTCATAGTAGTTTATAATTGTCATAAATAATGCATTATTAATTTTAAGAATAGGTTTTTCAACCTATGTAACAAAGTTCATAAATTTTAGAAAAAAATCATAATGTTCATAGTATTTTTAAATTGTATCCTTATAAATGAGCATCATATTTTGATATCAATGAAAAAAAATCATATCTGGATTATGAAAGTTCCTCTTACTCATCATATGGTATATCAATAAAATCATCCTCATATTGTAACATTTTTTTTTTCATGTTCTTCATATTTATCATGATCATATTTATATCATATATATTTCTTTCTTTTAAAAGTATATCATCATAATTGTTGTAAACAAAGATCATTTTGTGCAAAATATTCATCATAATAATATTCTTCATAATTGTTCTTCATAATAGATTTCTTCTTATTTGTGAAAGAAAAAAATTCATAAATTTATCATAAGTTTAGGAAATGACAAGCATATTGATCAAAATCATTTGCAAGCATAATTACAAACACGTTTTTGTTTAATTTGAAACAACTTTGTGTTTTCATATTTTAGAATTCTTTTGATTAAACAAATCGTAATGTAAACTTAATCATAAGTTTGTAATTAGCTTTTCAAACATTAAAACTAAACAATTTAGATATATGTTTCTCAATTTTTAGGAAAACAACATATATGCAGCAAGCAAAAATCAAAATTTCAAATGTTTTATCTTCAATAAACAATTCCATCACAATAAAACTATTCACTTAAATTCTTCTCCTTTTTCTTACCTTTAGATGAGTTTTTGATATTATTTTCAATCTTCCATATGGCTTCTTGTACCCATTTTCCCATATTCTTGTCATGTTCTGATTGAAGTTGAAGATTTTCGTCTTCGGATGTTTGTACTATCCTTTCATCATTTTTATTTTGATCACATTTATTGTCAATTTCTATGACTTTAGGTTCTGTTTTAACCGCTTGTATATCTATATTTCCATTAATTGATTGTTCATTTTCATCATCTTTTATCTTTACATCTTCTTCTTTCTTAAACTTTTTCAATGTATCTTGATCCTTAGATTTAATTTGAAGATCAATGTTATTCATAGATTTAGGTTTAATAAGGTTTTGATCATTGTCCAAACATTCACATGTAGGCACAATCTTGGTGTTCATAGAATGTAATTGATATACATTGCTTTTCTCCTTATGACTCTTAGGTTTCCATTGTTTTTGAAGTTTGGTTTTAGGACTAAATTTTTCTTGGTCAAAATAGTCTATCATTCCTCCTCTACCTACGTTTAATCTCAATGGTAGATGCGTTTGATAATCACATATTTTCTGTTCACTTTCTAATACCAATTGTTGGCTACATGCTTTCTCATAGGCTATACAATTCCCATAAGTATGACCTAGTTGGTCACACCAGAAGCATCTTATAGTTCTCTTCGGTCTTTGATATAAAGCCTTAGGATCAACTTTTCTATGATCGGGTAAAGGATTTTGGTCAATAGAATACATAGATCTACTTTGAACTCGTACTTGATATCTATCTTTGCATTCACATGTAGCACTTTCGTGTATTTGATTGTTTAACCTTTCAATGTTCTCTTTTAAACTTGCAATTTCATGACCAATCGTTTTGAATGATGAAATTTCTTTTACATGATTTGCTATTGTTTCCATATTTTCACTCAAATTTGAGAGTTCATAATGAAGTATTCCTTCTAAATTCCTAAACTCGTGATCAAATTGAGTATCTATTGACTTAAGATTTGCATTAAAATCAGATACTACTATAGTTAAGATTGAAAAGAAACGAGTTTAAGGACTCAAACTTGGAATTAAGCTTCAAATCTATAGATGAAATTAGTCGTGCTTCCATATCATGCAGAAGATTCTCTACATTAGATGTCATTTTCATTTAATTATGTGCAAGCAAAAAGAATCCAAATATAAATACCTAGAATCTGAATCGAAGAAGAGGCTTAAAGAGTGACTTGTGTATAAGTTTATACAATTTTTAATAGAATCAAAATCTAATACATCAGTTACTAATGGATGATTGTGCAAACGTTCTTGCTTCTAATGTCAATGAAAAGGGGTGGCGAGATGAGGATAGCTACTTGCCACTCTTCGTGGAGGCGCTCAGTTCCCTAGGGAACAGCCCTCAACACCTAGAAGAGTGCAAGGAGTCAAAGACAAAGCCACTGCTCCCACGGATGAAGAAGCTTCTGCAATCCAACCTGTCGATATCATGTATGCACATGCACGAAAAATTTAAATTTTATACCTGAGCTGCAAGGCCGTTTGTTCACGTCGGGTTCACCAATGTCGGGTCATGAGAGATGCTCGGATGGTGGATCAAGTCATCCGCCTAAATCGTTCGGCACACGTGGGGTGTCTGTAGCAAACTCAGGCTTATGAAAATAAGGGTTCTAATGATAAAATAATTTAAATTACCTATTTCTATGATTGAAACTAAAGTTTTCTTATCAAAAGTAAATAGTTTTAACTAGCTATGGACCGTAAGGACGGGCAGCCTCGTACATAGCAACAGCTTCCTGATATGAGATTGAAACTTCCATAATGGGTTCTTCTACTAAACTTTCAGGTAAGCTAGAGGGTTCTGATCTGTCTAGAGTTGGCGGAACATTTTCAATATTTTCAATATTTTCAATAGTACTGTGCTCAGACTCATGAACTAACTTAGAAGACATCAAAGAAAGTAATGGAAAAACTAATGAAACAATATGATGCTAACTGTTTGAATGAATTAATTGATATGCTAATGGTTCGGATCAATAAATCTAATACAACTGGAAGGCCTAAACAATTGGATAAATGTCTAGTCAATTGGATAGTTGACTAAATGAGAAATAAGATTTAAATGGATTTTTAGGCTGCCGCTTCACTTTAATTGTCTTCACTTCACTTTAATTGATTGTAATCTTCAATGTTTCTGCAAAAAACATGAGGTTCACTGCACTTCATTTGCTCTTCGATTCTTTTGCTTTGAATGTCAATTAAGTTGTTTTCATTTTCTCTGGTCATCAACTGGAAGATGCAAATCTTCGCGACACCGTAAGCTCTTTGGTGCAAGGGTTATAGCATCCAAAACCCTTTTTCTCATAAGAATGTCCAAGAAATATACACCTATCTGCCTTTGGGTCAAACTTGTGTCTCAATTCTTAAGGTATCTGAACATAACACACACAACCAAATAATTTGAGATGTGAAAGGTTGGGTTTCTTACCACACCAAGCTTCATAAGGTGTAACTCTATGTACTCCTAAGGTTGGACACCTATTCATAATGTATATGGCTATATTTGTTGCATCAGCCCAATAAGAGTTAGGAACATTCATTTTATTTAACAAAACTCTAGCCACTTCTGCTATATATCTATTCTTCCTCTCTGCCACCCCATTTTGTTGAATTGTATACCTGCAAGTGAATTGTATTTTGATGCCATGATCATGTAAAAGATCTGAAAATTCATTTGAAAAATACTCTCCCCCTCCATCAGATCTGAGAGTCTTTATATACTTCCCTATTTCCTTCTCCTCTAGGTTTTTGAACCTCTTGAAGTGGTAAAACACCTCTGACTTTGACTTCATGCAATACATCCAAACAAACCTTGAATGATCATCTATAAATTTGACAAAATATATATTACCTCCAATCGATGACTCCCTTGTAGGTCCCCATACATGTGTGTATGAGATTCAACACTTCATTGCTCACATGTGCTCCCTTCTGAATGGCAATATGCTTTGTTTTCCTAATTGACAAGCATGGTATAAATGTTGCATATTTTGAGATGTTAGATCAGGTAGACCACTCACCAAGCCTTTCCTTTGCATGTCCTTCATCCTTTGTAAGTTTATGTGTCCAATTTGTTTATGCCATAAGTCGATTTCTACAATCTGTTTGTTTCCAATTGACAAGTAGACCGTGTGAGGGGTTGATGGCTTTACCTCCATGGTGAAGAGCCTTCCTTGCTTCTTTCCTTTTGCTATGAGCTTGTAGTCCTACATGGGGTCTTCAACAAAACATCCTTGATCATTGAACCTCACCTCATAACCTCTTTCAACCATTTGACCTACTGAAACCAAGTTCTTTGTGATGGTTGGCACATGCAACACATCCTTCAACACCTTCGAGCTTTGAGATCCATTCAATGCAGCATTTCTCACATGTGTAATTTTCTGCTTAGTGTCATTTCCTATCTCTACATGTCCTTGAGTGATGGGTGAGTATAAATTAAAGAAAACATCTTTATTGCAACTCATATGGTTGCTACAACCACTATCAATGTACCATGTAAAATCTGAATTGACTCTTTCACTTGAACCATACATCATAAGCAAGTTCTCATTTTCTGAATTTGCAAAAGTACTAGCATAGTTACCTTGGTTCCTTTTGTATCCTTGATTTCCTCCTCCTTTGGACCAACAATCTCTTGCATAATGGCCCGGTTTTCCACAATTGTAGCATCCTCCATTGGATGCTTCTCTTCCATGTGATCTTCCTCCTCTTCTTCTACTCCTTCCTCTTCCTCTTGATCCATAGCTTTGGTTGGAGCCTTCTTGGTTGATTGAGCTTGAGTTTGACCTTCCTCTCCCTCTAGTTTTGGAGTTTTGTCCACCTCTTTTGCCTTTGCATCTACCTGCATAGAAAACTTGGGCTTGGCTGCCCTTTCATTGTGAACCTCCTTGGTTCATCTCCTCGGTCACCATCAATGTGACTAATTGATCAAATTCTGGTAGGGAATCCCTCACATAAATTGATGTGGTGAATGCTTTCCATCTTTCATCCTCTCTCAAGCCATTGAGAGTGTGTGTGACAAGATCATCATCTTTGATTGGGCTCCCAATTGAGCCTAGAGCATTTGCAAGCTCCTTAACCTTCAAAATGTACTCATTTATGTCAGTACTTGGTGCTTTCCTAAGATTATTTAGCTCATTCTTGAGCTGAATCTTCCTTGCCTTGGTTGATGAAGAGTACAATCTCTCCAAGGTCTCCCAAACCTTCTTGGATGTGTCCAAGTCTTGTATATGCCCTATCATGCTATTTTTTATATGTTGGGATAGAATGAATATGACTCTCCTATCCCTTTCTATCCATTCATTAAGTGCCTTGACCTACCCTTGAAGTGGTGGATCATGTACATGAGGCATTGGCTCCGTGATGCTCACTAATGCCCATAATCCTTTGCCCATAAGGTAGTTGCTAACTCTAAATTTCCATGGTTGATAATTGCCTTTCTCTAACTTCTCTATTTGTTCATTATACTCAGCCATACTGAGCTCTAATATGCTTCTCTAGCTTCTCCTAAAGTGTTTTTATGCTTTAGAAGGTATGGATATTACCTTTTGATAGCTTCTCCCTTGCTAACCTTCGACTATTTGAGATCTCGATCGACGTAGCCCCCTTTCGATGTCTTCTTGCTTTGATAAGTCCTCCTTGTGCTTTGACAAGTTATCTTGATACCTTAAAGTCTTCGATATGCTGCCCATTGATGTCTCCAAGCCTCCAAAATGGCTCTAATACCACTGATGGGGGATGGTTCTAACACCCCAATGCAACAATGGAAGATGGCTACCCTCCACAAGGTCCACAAGCAGTGATATATGCTCACTGTTCTGAACTTTTCTATGCACCCATATAGAGACTTAAAATGAAATTTTGAAGACTTATATCAGGCTATAAGAGCTACCCAACAAGCTTTAAATCATCCAAAATGGATATTCCAGCTGGGAGAACCACCCTTTGCAAAGCAAGCTATAGGTTTGCAACACTCTGCTATGTGCAGAGATATACCTTTACAAAGTTGGAAATTTCTCACAAATCACTCACTAAAATAACTTGAAACTTTGGAAAAGTTTAGGGCACTATATGAGAGACCAAATGAAGCTTGAAAAAAATGAAACTAAGTACAATGAAAGTATAAACAATGCTCTACAATCTAGGATAATCGAATTTGGAAAAGCCTAACTACACGTCTAGATAGAGAGGTGCAAAATCATGAGAAAATGAGGTAAGCACGCAAGGGGGCTGCTTTTTGGAATTTATGAATTCACTAAACTAAGTGGGAAACTCGTGGAATGCATACAACTCAAGAAACAAAGGGGGAATGATGCTTATATAGAGTTTTACTTTTCCTACAATCTAGCTAACCACCCACCATTCAGTTTAGGTGCACTTTTTGGTGGCTGATTTGATGACCTTTGAATTTGATTGATTTTGGTGGAGCTTCTAAATTTATTCCACGAGGTTTGGTCCTCCTTTTTTATTGGTCCAATTGCAAAACTCGTGGTTGAGCCTTTTGCATGATTGAGACTTGATTTTCAATAGAGAGGAGGAGAAATACGAAGAATTGATGTGGCAGATGAGGAAGGGTGCTAACCAAACACCGAGCTCAAGAAACTTGACCCTACCATGGTGGGAAAAGAAGAAGGAAGTAGGGAAAGTTATGACATGCTAGGAGCCTACAAGAATTGAAGAAGTAAACATAGGCAAGGTGGAAACCGTGGAGAAAGAGGAAAGGGAATCATCAGAAGAATCAGTAAGGGGAGTGAAAAGACCAGATATGCTAGTAGTCAACAATCCCTAGAATCCATTGCAAAAACAATGAAATAACCAGAGGAAGAAAGAACTATTAAAGATGCCCCATAGGATCTTAGAAGCAAAGAATTAGAACTCGCAAGGAGGGCTCCCACAACAACCCTATCAATAACACAAATCTTGAGAAACACATACCAACATGTAAGTCTATATGAATTATTGCATATAGATGCCACGTGTAGAAGCGAGATTTTAAGCATCGTTAAATCATTGGGATTCCAATCTCTCTAGAAAGCGGTCATAGTGGTTCCTTCATAACCCAAGCCCCATTGATTGACTATCATAGTCCTCAACTCAAAGTCAACATACAAGAAAAAGAGATCTTAGAAGTGATCATACATGGTGGGTCTAGAATCAATTTGATGTCCACATTGACCATGAAAAGAATAGGACTTAGCCCAAACAAGGAGGCACAGTTTATGGTGACTATGGAAGATCATAGTCAAGTGAAACCAATAGAAGTAGTAAAGCAATTTGCACTTACAATGTAGGGGTCCAAACTGTTGGAGGAGATGGTGGACACTGTCCAGAGATGAGATGGTGCTACAAATTATTGCTTCACACCAGCCAAAATTGAGTTGAGGAGTTCAAAGTAGACTAGTTGATCTTTCGAGGAAGCACAAATAACCACCCAAGTACCTTGGAATATGATCCTCAAAAATCATTGGATCAAAACACATGAGTAGGAGTTTCGACTATGAACCAAAACTTGTTATTTTGGTCACTACAATTGCTCAAAGAAATGACCAATACTCCTTCTCTGCTAGCAATTGAGTAAAATCCTTCTGGGAATATCTAACTAACTTGGATACCTAAATTTTGCAATTTATTTCACTTGAAATGATATACCATGCTCAGAGAATGATGCTTAGCAAGTTAGAGACGCAACCTGACATTTTCGGGCACTAACAATATGGAGACGAGCGAGCAATGTTTTGCTCATAACTCAAGCTTGGCTAAAGCAATAATATGAAACTTTGTAACAAGTAAATAGAAAGTATACTAAATCTATACCAACTTAAATCTCTGAAAATGATCAAGTATACACTACGAAATAGATCAGAGAAGTACAGTGTTCTGAGTGATACATGACATAGTAGAACAGTTGAGATATAAGAGAACTATATGTATTAATGCACATAAATTACATTAACATTGGCAATGAATGATTGCAAAATGTGAGGGAAATGATAGAGCTATGGTGTGAGCTCAATATCAACTTAGAATCCCTCTGAATATCTCTTCAAATCTGGCTACACATTCGCGACTTTTGAAGTCCTCTTTTATAGCTAAAGTTGGATCTCTTTTTGAATTTGAAATTAAAACTTCTACCAAATAGTATCTCTAGATTTTAGGATCTCATTCTCCATCTACTACACCAATAACTCGTGAAAAGATTCTCCTATGTATTCATGATTAAAGTTATTCCTTCTATGTACTTTACAAGAAGTAAAAAATCTATCTTTTACAAGAGATCATTCATGTGCTAATACATGCATGCACATATGAGCCTTAGGATAAATGATCAAGCATTCAGGCTTGGATTAATTGTAGCAACAACTCCCCCTCAAGCCTAGTATGTTTGGGCTTCAATTTTCTTTAATCTCCTACAATCCAATCATCATCTTCAACATGTTCAATTTAGTTCCATCCAAAGATTTGGTTAGCATATCTGAACATTGCAAGTTGGTTGATACATAGGACAATTGTATGTCATTGCTAAGTAGCTTCTCTCTCACATAAGTAGCCCTTCACTTATGGTACCCTTCAAGTACTTTAAGATCCTTTTGGCAGCTTCCATGTGAGGTTTTCTTTGTGTATGCATGAATTGACTCAATGTACTTACTCCATAGCATATGTCCACTCTTGTTAGGGTTGCATAATTGAGACTCCCAACAAGAATTTGATAATCTGTAATGTCTTCAAGTAGCTCTCCTTCATGAGTATTGAGTTTGTGGTTCAATTCCATGGGTGTACCTACACTTTTTGAATTTTCCATCTTCAACTTAACTAGCATATCATGGATATAATTCCTCGAGTAATGAAAACACCAGACTTTGTATAAACAATCTCTAAAACAAGAAAATATGTAAGCAATCCAAGATCATTGATCTTGAACTCTTCCTTCATCTAAGCGCTGATCTTCTTGATGTCATTGGCATTATTCCCTGTAATAATGATATCATCCACATAGACACATAGATAAATAACTTCTGAATTAGTCTTCTTAGTGAACAATGAAGAATCTACCTTGCTTGCAACAAAGCCTTGGTTCTACAATTATGTGACAAGCCTATGGTTCCAAACTCTAGGAGCTTGTTTTAATACAGTGCTTTCCTTAATTTACATACAAAATTAGAATTGACTTTGTCTTCATATCCTGGTGGTTGAGCCATGTAGACTTCTTTAGAGATCCATCCATTAAGGAATGCATTTTTAACATCTAATTCATACAAGTTCCAATTCTTTGAAGTAGGAATACTTACTAAATCTCTGATAGTTGGCATCTTAGCTACAGGTGAGAGTGTCTTCTCATAATCCAGTCCATGGGTTTGAGCAAACCCCTTTGCTACTAGCATTGCTTTATACTTGTGTATTGTGCCATCTAAATTCCTTTTCACTTTGTAAATCCACTTGGATCCTATTACCTTCATGAATGGTTTTTTGGGAACCAAATCCCAAGTGCTATTCTTCTTCTTGCATAGCTTCTCTCCACTCTTCTTGCATAGCTTCTCTCCATTCTTCTTGCATAGCTTCTCTCCATTCTTCTTTCTTATTGGATTCCTCAAATAAGGAAGGTTTCTTTGACATAGAATCTTTCCCAATGTACATAGAATGCTTGGTGACTAGTGATGTGTCATAGCCATACCTTATAGCTTTCTTGCTCTCCCTTTGAGATTGTCTAAGTGCTTGATTGGATGAATCCAGAATGTCTTCCAATTGTTTAACCTTTGTCTTGCCCTTGGACTTCATAGCTTTGAAATCAATCTGTTCTTCATCTTCTGAGTTGACATCCTCTAATATATGTGCTTTTTCTTGAGTCAAAATTGGAAAATCATTTTCCAAATCATAAGGTAGCTTTATTTTCTTGCAATCATCCTCAAACCAAGAATTATTTTCATCAAATACCACATCCCTACTAACTGTAAATCTTTTGTTAGTGGGATTATATAGCCTATATCCTTTGTGATTGTGGTCATAGCCAAAATGAATATGCATCTTTCATCTTTTGGATCAAGCTTTCCTCTAATCTGTGAGGGTACATGTGCATAAGCAATGGACCCAAAGATCTTACAATGATCTAAAGAAGTCTCCTGCCATTCCATGCCTCACAGGGTGTCATCCCATCTCGGGACTTGGATGGAAGTTTATTGATTAGGTAAGTGGCTGTGGAAACATCCTCTGCCCATAGATAGTTAGGAAGTCTTTTTTCATTCAACATTGATGTTGCAACCTCTAATATTAGTCTATTTCTTCTCTCTGCCACTCCATTCTATTCAAGAGTGTACCTTATTATAATCTCTCTCTTTATGCCTTTGTTCTGTAAGGAGTCAAAATCATGTGAGAAATAATCACCACCTCCATCAGATCTCAGCCTCTTCAAGCTTCTGCCTGTTTGATTCTCAATCAATGCCAAATACTTCTTGAAACAAGTGAAGACTTCATCTTTATGCTTCATAAAGTAAAGTATTGTCCATCTACTATAGTCATCTATGAATGAAACATAATACCTTGATCCTAAAATTGATGGTTCTCAATTAGGACCCCACACATCTATGTGCACAAGCTCCAAGTAGTCTTCATACATGCATCCTCTTTTGTTGAATGGTTGCCTATGTGATTTGCCAAATTGGAATGCTCCACATTTGTAAATCATGTGTTGCTTGGACACATTTGGGATGGCAAGCACACTCTAATCCATGCATATTTGCTTAAATGTCCTTTTACCTATATGACCTAATCTCTTATGCCATATCTCCAATTCAGATAGGGTTTGGTCCTTATAATTGAAGAGAGCAATATTCCTTGTATCTTCAACTTCAAATGTAAAAAGTATACCAGATTTCTCACCTTTTGCAATCCTCTTGAAGCCTTGTTGAGGATCCTCCACATATGCTCCATGCCTTGTAAATCCAACCTGTAAACCCTTCTCAACAATCTATCCAACACTGATTAGGTTTTTTGTTATTGTTGGCACATACAATACCCTACTTAGGAGATTCATGTTACCATCAGATGCTTTAACATTTACAATATTCTTTACTGAGTGTCCGGTGTCATCACGTGTCTAGACTTCATGCTTTCCTTTGGGTTCTTCAAGATCAGACAACAATGCTACATTGCCTACTACATGATTAGAGCAACCAGAATTCATATAGAATAGGTACTCATCATCTTTACCTTGCTTGGATATCTGTTGCTCTAGCACAATGGTGAGAACCGCGTTAAGAAGCTCCACCTCCTTAATGTCAATCCGCGGAAGAGATAGGAGTGATATGAAGATCGTGAACGTGAGATGAAGTGAGAGTGAAGGTGAGAAGCACAAAGATGCACACACACATACACACACACACAATGAAGAGACAAGCAAGACGCAATGGAAGGTGGGAAATTAGCTCTCTTACTCAAGAACACTATTACAAGCTCAAAAGAACTCTAAACTCCAACAAGCTAACATGAACCAACCTCAAAAATGAGCTCTCTAGCTCTTTTTATAGTTTCTAGACTAGTTTTGACCGGTTTCACATCTAGTGACCGGCATAGTTAAAAAATAGGTCCTAGAGGCTATTTGGAAGGGTAAACGATGTCTAAAAATAACGAAAATTGGTACGCGTATTCTACCTAAGCTCCTCAAGCTCGACGACTCCTCGGCTTGCACAAAATGGAGCTATGGATTACAAAATGGGGTTTTGTCTATATTACATATGTTACAAGAGTGATGAAAATCACTGTTGGATTTTTGAAGAGGTAATAAAAACATAATTGTTTGAAAAAATGATCCGACTGGCTCCCTGCTCCGTCTTTACATGCTTCCATGTCGTCTGTGCCTCTGACTGCTTCCAACACCCCCCTCCCTCTCGCTTCTGTCGTCCTCGACAGAACCTTGTTGTGCGGTCTGCCGGATGTAGTTTTGTAGGAGGTCGTGAGCGAGGGTGTCTCAGATACTCGAATGCCTCGGGCCAGATCAGCCTCGAGCTTCTCCCAGTCGATTGGTTGCGGTTCGTCGGGTGGCGGGAGTTGATAATGCGTGGAATAAACCATTCGCTCACAAGCAAAAAGTTGCAATAAATGTGTGGGCCTGCTGATGAATACCTCGGAATGGTATTCCCAAAACCCGGTGGTGAACATCTCTTCAAAGGTTTGTTTGTAGCATGCCGGGAGGTATTTTATTCTACAGTGCCAGGCATAACACACCCGGAGCGATGGCGTTGTGCTCATGTCATATACTAGATCAAAGTTACCATGCTCAAATCCCGGGGTGTTTACATGCGGTGCCTTGACGCGTCGGAAGACTTTAAATATCATTTGCATCATGTCAAAAATTTTGACAGTCATATGCGCTGCGATATCATCCATATGCTTCAGGCGAGGGAGCCAGTGACGGATTGTAGCCATCATATAACCAACAGTGGGCAACTCGGTAGGCGGCTTGAAGTAGGGGTAATTCAGCCAATCCTGACACTGCCTATTGTTTTGTACTTTGATAGCGAATGCAGTCCAGGAGCGGCGTCGTGGTACTGGTCCCCAGCAAGGATTATACTTTAAGTGTAAGGGCGCTTTCACCCATGTGCTCATCATTTCTGGGTACTTCTGGAGGAGGTCTTTGCGCCAATCAGGTTGATGGATTTCTCCTCTTTGCGCATTTGGTGGTAAGTCCGCCGGCTCGAATTGTGTAGCATGCGTGGGTTTCATGCCGGTTTCTTTCTCTATAGCTAGCTGATATTCAGCCATTAACATGAAGTACGGTTTATACTGCAGCTCATGCCCAGATATATAGCGTCGGGGGGCCAAATGAGCAAAGAAGGGGGATTGTAAGATTCTCTCTTCAATCATGGCCATGGCATGTAACGGTGCCTCTACTCTGGCCGAATGTGTCGTTCCAAGTTCTTCGATCGTTTTCATCCACGCGGGGGTAGGAAGTTCATAGGTCATCTGGCCTTCGGCCGTGACTTGTCCGCCTGGGATGGGTATTGGCTCGTATGCTTCTTCAAACGTTTCCTCCACCGGAATGGTTATGTGCTCGTCGTCAGCTGGGATCTCCGGTGGGGAATCAGGCCGTGGTGGTGCTTCGTATACATCTATGCGTGATTGGAGAGTGGTTACCTGGGCCCGTAATGCGTTTAATTCCTCTATGAGTTCAGGAGAGGGGTCCACAGGTTCTGGTACTTCTGCTGCCACTGGTGCTTGTTGTGGTGCCGGTTCTCTGAGCTGTAGTAACTTGTGATCTTCTTTTAGCTTCTGATGTTCTTTGTTCATTCGATCATAGTCTTCTAGCAGTCGAACATGGTCATCTAGCAACATCCGCATCGATTCAGATGGGATTGCCTTGAATCTGCTCGGACTTAATGGTTGTTCAGGATGGTCCAATGCTGCTTCCAAATTTTCTCTATTCTGCTCTTGGAGTCTCTGGTTCTCCTCTTTTGCTGCGGCGAGGTGCCTCCTGAGTAAACCCATGTTTCTGGTCAGCGTCGCGTTCCTAATTGTTTGGGCTCGAAGCAGGTTGTCCAGATTAGCAGTGGCTTCTTTTGTTTTCTCTTCACTTTCTAGCTCTAGCTTATGATATGCCTCTCTTAGTTCTTGGTATCACGTATTTAAAGAGGCATTCTCGATTGATAATGAATTGAGCTGCGACTGTAATTCGTTGGTCGTCCTCTGCAGCTGTTGATAGTTGTTGCCAAGAGATGCAAACTCATCTCGTACTTGTGTCATGCATGTGAACATTTGTTGAAGTGCAGTGTCTATGGTGGGCGATAATAGTAATGGAGTGCTAAGTGAGGATGCAGTGGAAGTAGATGCAGCGGGAATGGGAAATGGGGTTGGGAAGGTGGATGCAGTGGTGATCGTGGAAAATTGTGACGTACCTAAATATGATGGTGCTGTGAGTGGAGTGGGTGCTGGTGCGGTGGGTGGTGAGATGTCCATGTCATTGGACGTGTCAAGTGCGGTGACTGTGAAAAGCGGTGTGTATGTGGGTGGTTGTGTAGGTGTGAAGACGGGATTTACAAATGTAGAGTAATTTACAGGGGGAATGGTTGGAGCAGCTTGGTGAAAAGGGGAAATAGGGGTTATGGTGGGTTGAGGAGGTGAAACTGGTGAGAAGGTTAGTGGGGTTAGAAAGGTGAAAGGGTGTCTTAAAGGTGGGGGAAAAGATGGAAAGGATGAAGGGATGAAGGGGTTAACATGTAGACGAGGTGGGGTGGGTACGGGCATGGTGGCATGAATGGGTGGGGCAAAGGTTGTGGATATGTTGCCGTGAACTGGTGTGGATGTGGGAGGAGCAGTTGGGGGTGCTGGGGATACAGGATGGGTTGGTGAAACGTGAGGTGAGAGAGGAGTAGATGGTGTGGATGTTATTTCAAGGATAGTGGTAGTATGTACAACGGTAGTACGTGGTGGGGAGTCAACTAGGATAGCTTCTTCGGTGATGGGTCTTTCCAGACGTAAGCGTGCATCTTGCGCCTGGTGGGATGATTGAGCACCTACCGGAACTCGAATATATTCACCGGGCTTCGATAACAGGCGAATTCGGCGAGGGTCATATTGAGGAAGTGGCTTCCTTTGTAAATATCTCAATGCTTCGACCGGGCCGATGGATTGGACCAGTTCTCTAAACCCTCTGATGTAGACTTCTTCAAATCCTCCGGAGACTAGTTCTTGTTCGATTAGAGCCTGGCTCTCTTCTTCAGTCAATTTCTTCCGTGCCCAGACTTTCTCCATGGTACGATATAATTTCTTGATTGCCAGCGTGTAAGCTGCTGCTTCGAAAGTCTCTTCTTCATGCGTGCTGGTGTCACCGTGTGCATCGGTTTGTTGGCCTTGGCCGTCTGTCTGTCCTTGTTCTTGGGAATCATGCGTGCCCTGGCTGGCTTCGTCATCACCGTCGTCGTCGTCGGTGGCTGTTCTTTCGTCATCAGAGCTCGACACAACTTGTCCCTGTGGCAGATCCCGCGGTGTGGTAGGGTAACTGGGGCGTTCATATTCTTGAGAGAACATCTGTGCTTCTGAAAACTGGAACTCGTTTGAGAATGCATCAGGCATTTCAAAATCGAATGTTGTGTTTATTGGTTCTGCCTCCATGTGTGGTATTGGGAAAGAAAAGGCTTCCGCACCAATAGTGGTGGGAGCTTCTGCTGTCGTGGTGGTGGGTTCTGTGGCTGTAGCTGCCTGAGGTGTCACGGTACTAGTAGTGCCCTCCGTGACCACTGGTCTAGACAACCTTATGCGAATAGGTTGCACTGTGGGAGCGGCTTCTGTCGGTGATCGCTCTGGAGAGGGTTGTGGTGATGGTGACTCTGGCACTTGAAGGCAAGGAATGGTGCCTCTCATGCGCTTACCTGCCCGTGTTCTACTAGGCTTCCTGGCTTTCTTCGTCGTTCCTTTGAATGCTTTCAGCTCTTCTCCTGTTAATGCACGTTCAATTGGCAAGTCATAAGCCAAGCACATATAAACAATTCTTGTCAGCGCACAACATCCATTAAGCACTTTCTTTCGTTCCCATCTGTGTTGTGCCAAATACATTTGATCAATGATCCAGCTCGCCAGATCAACCGTCTGAGGTCCCGTACATGCCAAGTATAATCCAAACCATATTCTCTTATGTGGCATGGTAAATCTGTCCTGAGCGGGGAATGCGAAGTGTTGCATGCATATCCGTAGCGGCTTTGACAGCTCAGGTGTAATTGCTGAGATCTCCTCCCACTTAGTGACATCCCCACGTTTCATAGGGTCTGGAATTAATCTTTCTCGATCTGTGGGCGTGTGGGTGCCATGAATTTTGATGGCAGCTCTGATTAAATCCTTTGAGAGGTAAAACCTTTTGTAAGGTGGATCATCCACTAGAGAAGGCAAAATAAAAGTTCCTGGGATATCCTTATTCTCTGAGGCCAGCAAAGTAGTAATTAAATAATAACACCTGTAAAAGTCAGGTTTGGGCAGCGGATCACTGAAATACTCCGTGAAGCCGGCTCTGGCCCAAATGTGAGTTAAGTCCTGGGTGTTCTGTAGGGCTTCGAACTCTCTGGAGAAGAATTGGTATTTTCCCCAGGTGCGGTCATCAAACGTCAAATTGTATTCAAATATAAAATCCGCGTCCGCTAAGGGTCCTGCAAGTCCCTGAAACCAATGAGAGTTACGGTGTATCTTTTCTGTGTAGCCCATAGGTGGGTTGTCGATAGGCATGGGCCCTGGAAATCCTTGGAATTCTGGTGGTGGAGCAGTCGGGTGGGATTCTGCTCGTAAAACATTGAGGGGCACTGCCGCTACACTGGGGCCTGCTCCTGATGGTCCTTCGTCGGTTTGCATGATGACTGATGCATTAATGAGAAAGATCTGCTACAAAAGATTAACACATTAGCATGGAAATTAATTATGATCCCATTAAAGTGAGACCGCAATCCCTTTCCATAACTGATGCGTAACCCGTGTAGCCAAGTGCTGTGATGTGATGGATGCAATGCTTCTTGCAGCACTAGTGCAGGTCTCTAGACACCTACACGTTTCAGATCATGCATACATTTCTTGATGAGACGAGATTATGAGTGATGTGTGATGATGGTGGGTGAATTTATACAAGGTTTAAAGGTTAGTGATTTATTACAAGGTTGTATGTTAGTCGGGGGGGGTAGTTTTGTCAGACATGGGGTTAGGGGGAGACGGTTGGACACGCTTCGGTATCCATTTCCTAAGAGTATTTGAGTGGGTGGTGGGTTTCTGCTGAGGGGCAAAAGGTAGTATCGGGTGTGGTGGTATTAAGGGATGGAAAGATTTGTGAGGGGTATATATTACATGGCTTAAGGGTTGAGCTATGATACATGGTTTGGGTACCCAAATCTGCGTGGGCGTGGGTCTATTGGTAAGATATTTCTTGGCAATCCAAATTTGTCGAATGCTCGGACCTGTAGAAGAAGGTCGAGGGGATGGTGGATACTGATTTTGTTTCTGCCCTGCCTTCTGCTTGTCGATCTCTGCTTGGTTGGAGTTCTTCGGTGCTTTTTGTCCTTTTGGCACCCATATTTGTCTGGTGCCGCTTCCTTTGGGTGGCCTCAACTGCTTTCCTTGTTGTGTCTTCTGATACTACCATCGGTCTGGGTTCCTTCGTCGTGGTTGACTCTGTCGTGGTTGAGGTAGAGAGGTCGGATGGATGCGCTGCTTTGGAAAAGAAGGGAGTTCCAACACTTGCGTGACCTGCCCATTAGGAAGTGATGCGTTCTTTAACTTTAATCTAGGCCAGTCCGCAACAAGTTTGGAAGGATGAGCACCGCAGGGTGTCGTGCTCATTTGGTCGCTGATGCAACCCACCTGACCGCTGATTGTGTCCATCTGCCCTACCGGATGGGTAGCTGCCTCTTCTAGTTTGCAGGAAGTCCCAGGGAAGATCTCTTGTCGACCTTCTGATTGACAACTGTCTATAGCCAAGCCCGAGTGGGTTGGTGTGGACGTAGCGTGATTGAGCTGATCAAAGATCTTCCGGTCTTCCGTCGTATGTGTTTCATAGGGTCTAGGGTCACAACCGTCAGGCGGAATGCCGTTAGGGAAGTCAAGGGGTATCACTCGCTTCTGTTCTAAGGTTCCAATCTGTAAGGAGCCTTGTCTAAGATTTAGGTCCACTGAGTGATCGTATAGCCAATCTTGGCCAAGGATTAGGGGTTCTATCAGGTCGTCATCATGGCACACTAGTAGCTTCGCTGTCATGGTCACATCGTTGATGAGGATAGGAAGGTCCACCTCACCCATGCAAGGGGTTTCCATGCCTCCTAGCCCTATGAGGTATGCCTCAATTGGCCGCATTTCTATTCCTGAATCCTTATAGTGGGACCATCTAATCGCACTAGTCGCAGCACCTGAGTCAATTAAAGCCCTGAGTTCTTGGCAAGGGTTGCCGTACTCTAGCCTAACTGTAATGAATGGTCTCCTGTCCACTATGCTAGGATGAGTGGTTGACTTTACTTGACACATGGCCATGGGATATCTGGGTGATGTTTCCAGATGGTTATAATGTTCTCTCCCTAGTCCTTGTCTTCTTAGCTTCATGCGCTTAATGCGTTCTATGGCTTCTGCCTGAGCTTCAGCTCGTATTCTATTTTCTTCCTCCTTACGCTTCTTTGCCAATGTGAGTCGTCTAAGCATATCCTCAGTAAGAGGTTCCTGATATAGCTTGACTCTACAGCCACTAATGTAATTAGGCATTATATCTCCTTCTAAGGTGGCTAACTGTACTGCTCCACTAGTCGAAAGTCTGTTAATGATCATAGGTCCATAACCTCGCTTTTCTAACTTCCGTGCGTGCTGTTTCAGCGTATATACTAGAACTAAATCTCCTTCTTTTAGGCCTTTATCTTTCACATGTGCATCAAAATATGCTTTCTGTCGCTTCTTTGCTGCATATATTCCTACTGCTGCTTTCAGCCTGGTTTCTCCTAATCGTTCCAAGTCCATTATTCTCGCTGATAATTCATGGCCGGTCCATTGATGTTCTTGTGCAACCTTAAGGGTCGGTATCAAGAAGTCCAAAGGAAGCACTGCATTCTGACCAAAAACCATTTGAAAGGGAGTTGCATTGAGTACGGTCTTGTAGGCCACTCGATATGCCCAAACAGCGTGGTGTAACTGTTTGTCCCAATCTGAACGTTTATTGTTCACGAGTTTTGTCAGTACGGTACAAAGTATCTTGTTAGTGCTCTCAGCCTGACCATTGGCCTGAGGATGATATGGTGCAGATTTCTTGTGAATCACCATAAAATCCTGTAACAAATATTCAATGACTTGGTTTAGAAAGTGAGTGCCTCGATCGCTCACTAACTCTATAGGCAATCCATATCTTGTAAAGACATTTTCAAATAAGAATTTTGCAGTCGTGTGAGCATCATTCTTTTTTGTGGCTTTTGCCTCTACCCATTTGGTTAGATAATCTGTGGCAACAATAATGTACTCCGCATGTGTACCTTTTGCAGGGGGGTTAATGGGTCCTACAAAGTCTATACCCCACTTTGAAAATGCACGTCCGCCCATCATGGGTTTCAATGGCATTTCATCTCTGCGAGTAGGAAACTGAGTTCTTTGGCACACATCACATCTCTTTACATAGGTATGAGCATCCATGTGAAGAGTGGGCCACCATAATCCTGCAAAGAGAATGGCTTTGACTATCCTATCTGGTCCAAAGTGACCTCCTGCAACACCTTGGTGTGCAGTCTCTAGTATGCTCAGATAATCGCTTTCATGAACGCATTGTCTTAGGTATCCATCTCGTCCTCTTTTGTATAGGTTATCGCCAATAAGTGAATAGTCTTGAGCTTCCTGCTCTAGACTACGTTGTCGAGCTAAGGTCATTCCTTGAGGGAATGTGTTCGTCCTCAAGTATGTCACTAAAGGTTCACTCCAGTCTGGTGTGAGAGACACATGATATAATGTAGCATGCTCTACTGGTGGTCTTTCACAACACACCTGGCATTCTTTACACAACTTGTAGACATCTGCTTCCATCGTAGGCCAATATACTCCTAATCTATGCAGAGTCTGTAATGTTCGATGTTTTGAATGATGTTGCTTTAGTGCACCTATGTGTGCTAATTGCAACCAATTCGCATGTTCTGATTCATCTACACAACAAGCAAGAATCTTTTGATTATCCTGTTTATATATGCTTCCTGCCATGATTTGGTACCTCTGAGACTTGGTAATCTCTCCTTCTTTGATCTTTATCCTAGGATTCTTGGGTCCGTATGTCAGAATAGGGACTATAGGTTTAGCCCATTCTGGTGCTATCTCAAGGTTAAACAAGTATGCATCTGGTAATTCATCTGCTACTCCTTGAGGAGCTTCTCCTGAGATTAATCTTGAAAGGTGGTCAGCTCTAAGATGCGTCTTTCCTTTCCTGACTACCACTTCAAAATCATACTCCATGAGTAATAGAAACCAGCGTATTAATCGTCCTGTGTTACATGGTTTGTTGACTAAGTATAATAGGGCTTGATGATCTGTAAAGAACTTGAATTTGTTGGCCAACAAGTAATGTCTGAATTTCTTTACCGCGTAGATCATCCCTAATCCTTCTCGTTCCGTCGTGGTATAATTTCTTTCTGCTGCGTTCAATTGTCTGCTAGCGTAGGCTATGGGGAGATCTATGTTACCTTCATTCGTGGGTTGTGCTAACACACATCCTATGGCGTAATTGGATGCATCCACGTGTACATGGAATGGCTTACTCCAATCTGGGGTAGTCAATATAGGTGCTGAGCACAAGCGTCGTTTGAGTTCATTGAATGAATTTTCACATTCATCTGTCCATTCAAAATTGGTTAAAAGAGAGTACAGAGGCTTGGCTATGATTGCATACATGTGTATGAATCTCCTATAATATCCGCAATGGCCCATAAATGCCTGTACCTCTTTCACATTAGTTGGTCTAGGTAATTTTGCAATTACCTTCACCTTTTCTTCATCCGTAGAGATTCCATTTTTTGACACAATGTGTCCTAGAATTTTGCCTTGTCTGACCATGAAAACGCATTTTTCTGGGTTCAAACAGACCTGATATTCTCGACATTTGTCAAATATTTGTCTTAACTCTGGAATATGTGTCTGTCTTACATTTGAATGAGCACATAAGTCATCGACATAAACTTCCAAGCTCTTGCGTAAGAATTCCTTAAAAACATGACACATGAGTCGCTGGAAAGTGGCGGGTGCATTTGTTAAGCCAAATGGCATTACACGAAATGCAAATATGCCCCATTCTGTGGCAAAAGCCGTCTTGTGTTGATCTTCTGGAGCAATGGCTACTTGGTTATAGCCTGAGAATCCATCCAGAAAGCTGTAAACTTCCTTGCCCGCAACTCTTTCCAATAGGTGTTCTGTGATAGGAAGAGGATAACTATCTCTAATCGTGGCGGCATTAACTTTTTTAAGGTTAATACACACACGCAATTTTCCATTCTTCTTGGGCACAACCACAATGGGGGATACCCATTCGGTATGTTCAATTTCGTAAATAAATCCTGCTTCTATCAAGCAATCTATCTCCTCTTTAATCTTCGCAGCATAGTTATCATTATACGTGTACGGTTTTTGTTTTGTCGGTTTTGCATCTGGAGTCATAGGGATTCTATGAGAACATATATCTGAATCTACTCCTTTCAAATCTTTGTAACTCCAAGCAAAAACATCTCTATATTCGCGCAATAGGGCAACTAACTCTTCTTCTTCTTCAGTAGTTAAATCATGCCCTATATATGTACATTTTTCTTCTTCTCCTTCTATGGCAACTAGTATTTTTTTGGTTTTCTCTCGGTTATCATATACTTGTCCATCATTCGCTTTTCTATTAGGCATTCGTACCATGATTCTTCTATCTTCAATTTCATATTTCTTGAAATTCTCGGGTACTTCAAACAAAGATTCTTCTTTTTCTGACATGGTTTCTTTCTTCTTTCTTTTCTTTCCTTCACTCTTGTTCGTTACTTCTGTGGCTAACTTTACCTCATTCGTAATTTCCTCGTGTTTCTGAGTGTGAGTCTCTACTTCATAGAAATATTCCTCCTCTGATGCAAAGGGTGGGTCCATGATAACTGATTCTAAATCAAAATCGCTTGCATCCTCAAATGCATCAGTGTTTGGTTCACACTCTTCTAAAATGGCATTGCACATGATTGGCTCTATCGAGAAAACTGAAATGTCATAGCCATCCTCGTCACAGTGGGGTGTCCATTGTTCTTCATTGATGGCTACATCCATGGTTTCTAGTATTTCTGCCCAACCATGGGGTTCAAACTCTTCGTCTGGGAATACTACAGGTGCGTAGGCTGGATCTTCAAGGGTTCTTGGATGTTGTTCTACACCTAAGGTCCTTGCTTCTAATCGTTCTTCCTCTTGTTTGGCTACTTTACACATCCATAAATGGGTATCCTCATGCAACCAAGAAGGATCTGATTCTAATGAGTGCACGGATTCCGTCTCCACTGGAGTCTTATGGATGGTATTCCATTGTATTGGGGGTACATCTCGATGTGAATAGTCTTTAAGATTGACTTTGGTAGTCACTCCTAAATGTTGCAAGTACAAAGAATTAGTTCCCCAATCTTGTACAATTTGCAACTGACGCATGAATGGTCGTCCCAATATCATCTCATAAGCACGATTTTTCGCAAAGTCACAAATGGCAAAGGTATGCTCAAATTCCACACCACAAGTGGTGAGAGATATGCCTTCTAGTAAGCCTAATGGTTTTTCTATGTGTCCATCAGCCATTTGTAGTTTCATCCTGGTGGGTCTGAGTGCTGGCTTACCCCAACGTTTCCACAAAGCGGTGGTAGCGATGGCTACTCCGGCTCCTGAATCTAAGATGGCTTTCGTGGTGTAGCCCTGATGGGTTATTGGAAGATATGTGTTACCTTCCTCTCCTTCGCTTACATCCCCAATCTTTTCCACGGGTATCTCTGGTACCTTCTTATGTGATTCTATCTGAGAGGGTGTGGTAGCTAGCTCAGGGAATTGATTTGCTACGTGCTTCCACAATTCTGGTTTTACCTTTAACAATTCCTCCAGAGTGAGATTACACTGTACTTTCGTATTCTTGATCACTTCCGTGTTCCTAGGGATCACTGATTCTTCATTCCTCACTATTATCGTGGGTGTTCTCATACTAATAGACTTAGCTTCCCAAGGTCCTGTGAACTGAGGTAATTCTTGTAAAGAATTAGATTCAAATCCTGTGGGTTCACTCAGTTGCTCCACCTCTACATCATCATATATAGAGGGAATGTCTTGGGGAAATTGTTCTTGCAAATCGTCTATTTCTTGAATAGGAGGATGGGTTCCTTGTTCCTTTCTCCATTTCTCTTCTTGGATTTCCCTCAAAAATTCGTGTGAGTACCTATGTATGGAAGACAAATTGTCTTGACTTTCTGTATTGGGTACTTGAGACAGGGATGGTGCATTCCTTTCCTGTGTCTCTGGGACAATAGGGTTCCTAGGCTGATCCTTTTTCTCTTTGCTTTCTATCAAGTGTTCTAGCCTCTCCATTAGTCCTTGAAAGTGTAATTCTGGTTTTGCCATGTTATTCCAATTAAGATATCTAGAGGCTTCAAACAAAGCTTGTGCTAATTCTACCATTTTCATGCACAGTTTAGTTCTCTCAATTTCTAGATCAGCTCGAGGGTAGTTTTTACTCATTTCCGTTACTTGAGGTCCCTCTTTTAATCTAGCCTGATATGCACGAAACATCATGTCTAGATCTTCTGGTATGGGTTCCGCTAAAACTGATCCTGATTTTTGAGCTGGGTCTTCTTGATTCACTTCTCGTGAAGCCAATTCTTGTATTTTGGCTCTAGATTCCCTTAAACTTCCTTCCAACTCACTTATCTTTTTACTCCACTTTCTCTTTATTCTTTCTCTAGAATCTTTCCAAGATTTCGTCTTTTTTACTACTCGATTCTGCAACTTCACTAGTTCCGGCTACTTTCTCTTGATTAAGCTGTTGGTTTTGTAAGAGCGCCTGGGCTCTGGTTATAGCTTGGATAGGCACGTATGTAGGGTTGGATCCATCTGCGTTATTTACAATACCTATCACGTTGATCGGTGTCACATTTGAAGTGTTAACTGGGTTCTTAGGACAATCTTTGATTATGTGCTCTTTGCCGCAATCGGCACAAAAGCCTTGTATGTTATAGTACTGTGATTGCCTTGCTATTGGGGGATGTGGACAATCCTTTATGAAGTGATCTCCTTGGCACCTAAAGCATGGTCCTCTAGGGCCCTGTGGTCTTTGTTGTCTCAATTGGGGCCGTGGATTTGGGTTTGTGTACATCACATTAGCATAATCTGGCTCCCAACTAGGTTCCATTGGTGGACTATCGTAATGATATGTCTCCACATGTTCTGGTGACTCCGTGTAATAAGCGGGTGGACTAGTTACATGAGTAGAGTCAAAACTGTTTGAGTTCGGGTCACTTTCTATGATCAAGGGTGAAGAAGGCACTAAGGCCCTACTTAGGTTCTCTTCTGCAGCAGCGTATTTGACTGAGATGACATTCGCTGGTGGGGGTGGCTGCTGAGCTAAGACGGGTTGAGGTCTCTGTTGAGCCTGGTATGGGTAGTTCTGAGGAGGCCTATAGTAATAAGGCTGAGCATTGTATTGGCCTTGATACCTACCTGGCTGCTGGTATGTTTGCGGGTGGTTCTGTCTCACGGTTTGTTTGTTGTATGGGCAGTCCTGAGCCGTATGATTCGTGTATCTTCTCTCAATTGTACAATATTGGCCACTAGGGTTGGCTTGAGGTTGAGGTGCATTGGGGCACACGTTTGCCAAATGATTTCCACCACAAGTGTAACAATGTACATTGGTTGGTAGCTTGGGCACCTGTTTACTAGAAACTCCTAGTTTTTAGGCCACTTTTTCTCCTAGGTCCTCTATCGAATTAGACAATTTTGTGGATGCTAGAGAAGAACAATCTGAGTCCTTATAGACCTTTGAGAGTTCTAATTCATCTCCTAGGTTGTCCTCAATGTCTATACATATTCTTACACACTCCTCTAGCGTTCTGGGTTCCTTTAGGTACACATAGGAGCGTAGTTTAGCGCTCAACAAGCCATCTAGGAACAGTGATACTTGTTTGGCTTGTGAGGGTAGCTCTTGCATTGGACATCGTTCGACATATTGTCTGAACCTACGACCTGCCAGTCTAACTGTTTCCTGAGGGGTTTGTTTAAAGCTATGAATCAACGAAGACGTGTCGTGTCTAATCCCACTTTTAGAGAATTCAATGATGAATGACTCTAAAAAGTGATGGATGTCTCTAAATTGCCTTTGTTGCAATGGTTGGAACCAAGTTAAAGCGGTATTCTTTAACGTTAGTCCAAATGCATTGTATTGCGTGAACATATCCTCGACTTGTTCTGCTCTTAGTACCTGCTTGAATTCTGCAACGTGATCATAGGGATCTCCTGTCCCATCAAAGTAATTCTTCATTGATTTTACTAATTGAGTGGGTCTCAATACTCTTGCGTGTTCACGTGGCCTAGGTAGAGGAAAATCATCTCTACCACCTGGTATTCCATGATCTCTTTGTCTATCCGCTCTATTAGTGTCTGTGGTTGTTCTATCTCTCCCTATGGGGTGATTAAAGCTTACTTCCGGTCTCTCTTTATTTCCTTCTCTTTGATGTCCATGGGCTGAGGATGTTCCTGCCCCTTGTTGACTTGTATTCATGTTTGTTCTATATGGAGGGAATACCAATTCACCTCTCCATGTGTATGTGTTTTTAGCGCGCTCAGGCACCACAAAGACTCTTTCTGAAGTCTCATCCAGGTATACAACCTTTCCAGGTGTATCTGGGTCCTTGAATTCATAAATTGTAATGATGCCTATCTCACCAGGGTGTTCCTTTCTGTACCTTCAAAAGGCTTCATCTGTCTCTTTATTTACAAACAACTCGGTGCTCCTGTTATCTTGAGGGATCCACTCTGGGATGAGTACTCTTGTTAATACGGATTTCCCTCTAGGTGTTCTAGGTTCTTCTAACGGTTCTTTTCCTTGAAATTTCGCTTCCGTCTCTAATTGAATTGTGCCAAACTCATTAGTATCATTTGGCTGCGTACTTAGAATGTACATGGTTCCTTCTTTGTCTATGTAAGCGTCTCTCTCAAATTTCACCACTGGTCTTTCCAATCCAATGGGTTGATCAGGGTTGTGCAGTTGCACCACTTGCCTTCGCAAACCATCCTCATAGATGCGAGCACCTAGTCGGTTGGTTCGGAGAAACTCTAATTGCGTTCTATAGGGTCCTTCAGGTTTTTCTAAGTATGCTACATTAGACCCGCCTTCTGGTCTGTCTGTGCTAAATGCCATTTCTGATTCGCTAGTATCTGAGCTCTCGTAGGGGTAATTACTATTCAATTGCTGAGCCCACGATCGAGCAGTAGTTCTTACACTAGCCTCTGATGATCTAAGGCTTCGTCGGTCCGACTTACCTATGTGTCTCCCTGATCTAAGGTTCATTAATTTTCTTCCTTGCACACTAAGTCACACACTTAGATCGTCACTGGTTCTTTGTTATTACTTTCTTGATTCTTTTTAATTTTCTTTGGATTCTTGTCTTAATTTATGCGTCAGGAATTCGACTTTCCGTTATAGTTTTGAGTTCTCGTTCCGTCAGACTTATGTTCTTTCCTTTAGGTTTTCGTCACACACCTTTATCTTTAGTCTTGAACTTGAAAGAATTAGGTATCTTGAACTTGAGGCGTTCCTATCGTTGTTAATCCACAATGCTAACGTTTAGCCTAAGCTAAGAATTGACTGAGGGGGTTGAGTAATCTTCCAACCTCGAGTCGGCTTTTCTGGTTGCGTTGATGCCCAAGAAGCCGTGCTTCCCAAGCTCTGCTGTCTTCACTGCCTTGCTTGCTTGCCTTTGATTGCCTTTGCTAGACCTGGAAAATTCCAATATTAGACCAATTCACAGGATGATCAAACACTTGAGTATATACACCTTTTAAGTCCCTTCCCTTTTTGCCCAAATTTTCAATGTGTGCCCCCTGGCTTCCTAGTCCCCAAACTGGGTGAACCTCAAAATAGCTTATCCAAAATAGCTTATCTAACGAGCTATTAAGCTCAAAAAACGGACTTCGGATGAAAAAGTTATGAGCGTTCAGGCCCTGGGGGGTAAAAATTGACAATCCAGTTTTCCCTTCAAATATAAGCTAAGGGGTCTCCTATGAGTCTAATGGTCCAAAAATTTCTCAAAAATACCCCCAAAATTGGTCAAAAATTGGAGCCCTAAATTTGCGATGGGGGTGCACAATCGCGATGGTCTGGGACCGTCGCGATGGTCCAAGCGAGCCGTCGCGATGGCGTGGAAATGGACCATCGCGATGGTCCGAAAAATGAACCGTCGCGATGGCATGATCAGGCGGACAATCGCGATGGCGCGGTCAACGGTCAAAGGTCGACAATCGCGATGGTCTGAAAAGGCGAACCGTCGCGATGGCCCGAAGTGAACGATCGCGATGGCGTGGAAATGGACCGTCGCGATGGTCCGAAAAATGAACCGTCGCGATGGCGTGATCAGGCGGACAATCGCGATGGTGCGGTCAACGGTCAAAGGTGGACAATCGCGATGGTCCGAAGTGAACCGTCGCGATGGTCACAAGTGCGATGGCGTGAGCCTATCGCGATGGTCCGATTTTGGGCTGTCGCGATGGTTCGAAAAACGAACCGTCGCGATGGTCTGTCTTGACACGTGGCACTGTCGTGGCGATGGCGTGGGCCAATCGCGATGGTCCGGGGTCAGCTGAACAATCGCGATGGTCCAAGTGGACCGTCGCGATGGTCCAGCCGAGCCGTCGCGATGGCGTGAGCCTATCACGATGGTGCGACACAATCGCGATGGTCCGAGCCAATCGCGATGGTCCACCAAACTGATGATTTTTGGGATGCAACAATGGATTCGTAGATGCGCAAGGGTCGCCTACCTCGTGGTGTGGTCGCCTACCAAGAATTCCGAAGGTTGCAGACCATCGCGATGGTCCGCCACACTCGGCAGATCTTTGACAGAGAGTAAATTTTTATCTTTTCCAAGCTTTCCTGATGCACTGGAGCTCTGTACCTGCAAGAAAACTCAAGAAAACACAAGCACACACAAGCACAAAAGTTCTCTCTCGCTCTCGCATGCACAAATGAGGGGAAATGAGGTGAATGGGTGGATATGGTGAATTTTCTGATTTTTTTTTGGAGATGAAGATGATGATGCGATGATGAAGATGGAGTATGGGGAAGGTGAAAAACACTAAAAACTAAGTAAAAACAACAACAAAAACTGAAATTTTTACCTTCCAACGCCACTTCTTGCTATACTCTTACCATCACACATTCGTCCTAGACTCGATCCCCGGCAACGGCGCCAAATTTGGTGTTGCTCTAGCACAATGGTGAGAACCACGTTAAGAAGCTCCACCTCCTTAATGTCAATCCGCGGAAGAGATAGGAGTGATATGAAGATCGTGAACGTGAGATGAAGTGAGAGTGAAGGTGAGAAGCACAAAGATGCACACACACATACACACACACAATGAAGAGACAAGCAAGACGCAATGGAAGGTGGGAAATTAGCTCTCTTACTCAAGAACACTATTACAAGCTCAAAAGAACTCTAAACTCCAACAAGCTAACATGAACCAACCTCAAAAATGAGCTCTCTAGCTCTTTTTATAGTTTCTAGACTAGTTTTGACCGGTTTCACATCTAGTGACCGGCATAGTTAAAAAATAGGTCCTAGAGGCTATTTGGAAGGGTAAACGATGTCTAAAAATAACGAAAATTGGTACGCATATTCTACCTAAGCTCCTCAAGCTCGAGGACTCCTCGGCTTGCACAAAATGGAGCTATGGATTACAAAATGGGGTTTTGTCTATATTACATATGTTACAAGAGTGATGAAAATCACTGTTGGATTTTTGAAGAGGTAATAAAAACATAATTGTTTGAAAAAATGATCCGACTGGCTCCCTGCTCCATCTTTACATGCTTCCATGTCGCCTGTGCCTCTGACTGCTTCCAACAATATCATATTCATGAGTAATAGGGAATCCTCTCGATCATCTGTATAGTTGTTGCAGTCTCTTCTTCCTTTTATGCCTCCTTGATATTTGTTGTTGTAACCTTGGTTGTAATTATGATAGTAGATGTTTCCTCCATTATTGAACGTGCCTCTTGATTGTCCATAGCCTCCTCTATGATAGCCTCTTCCTCTCTGATTCTTTGTGTTTATGAAGCATTCATATGTGATATGATTGGTCAATCCACAAATGTTGCAAGGTGAAGAGTTGTATGGTCTCCCCCTGCCTTGCTTTCCTCCTCTAGCCCTTTGTAATAAAGTGATAGGTAGGAGAGGGTTGAACCACAACCTTGAAAGATAGGAGATGGTTGAACTACAACCTAAGAGGGAGGATTAGGAAGTAATCCTCAACCATGGCTTTTGGGGCAAGTGGTTAGCCCATCACATTCCTAACAAAAAGGTTGTGAGTTCAATTCCTTACATTGGTATCAGAGCCTAGGAAGTAGGCTTGGGAAAGGTGGATTGAGCTAATGGCCTCTAAAAAAGGCGCTTGGGCATCCTCTATGTGAAAGGGTAGGAATTGTCGAAGGCGGGCGTGTCAGTTTCAAGGATGGACCTAACAAAGATTGAGGTGTATCTCTCAATCCATAGGTCGGATTGAGGCATGTAATATACTATTGGAAAGCTCTCGGAACAAACTTTTCAATGAGCTAGCTTGGAAGTGTGAAGTCTTGGGAATCCTTGGGTGGCACTTGATTAAGGTTCAAGATACCAAGCATGGGTGAGAACAAGGTTCAAGACTGAGGTTGAGAACAAGGGCTCGAGACACCAAGGTTGCGAACAAGAAGGTTCAAGACACCAAGTTTGAGAGCAAGGGTTCAAGAGACCAAGGTTGAGAACAAGGTTCAAGAAACTGTGCGAGGTTGAGGACATCAATTCAAGGGCACCTAGGGAGTTCAAGGGGCTGATTACCGAGGCTAGAGGGATACAAGAGCAGATCATTGAGGATAATTTTTGACCAAGGGGGGAAGAATGTAATAAAGTGATAGTTAGGAGACGATTGAACCACAACCTTGAAAGATATGAGATGGTTGAACTACACCCTAAGAGGGAGGATTAGGAAGTAATCGTCAACCATGGCTTTTGGGGCAAGTGGTTAGCCCATCACATTCCTAACCAAGAGGTTGTGAGTTCAATTCCTTACATTTAGGAAGTAATCCTCAACCATGGCTTTTGGGGCAAGTGGTTAACCCATCACATTCCTAACCAAGAGGTTGTGAGTTCAATTCCTTACATTGGTATCAGAGCTAGGAAGTAGGCTTAGGAAAGGTGGATTGACCTGATGGCCTCTAAAAAAAGGCGCTTGGGCATCCTCTATATGAAAGCGTACAAAGTAGCGCACGTCGCTTTCACAAGTTAGCCTAAGAAAGATTGAGATGTATCTCTCAATCCGTAGGTCAGATTGAGGCATGTCATATACCGTTGGAAAGCTCTCAGAACGAGCTTTCTAATGAGCTAGCTTGGAACTGTGAAGTCCTTGGCAATCCTTGGGTGAAACTTGATTGAGTGTTCAAGATACCAAACATGGGTGAGAACAAGGTTCAAGACTGAGGTTGAGAACAAGGGCTCGAGGCACCAAGGTTGCAAACAAGAAGGTTCAAGACACCAAAGTTGAGAGGAAGGGTTCAAGAGACCAAGGTTGCGAACAAGGTTCAAGAAACTATGCGAGGTTGAGGGACATCAATTCAAGGGTACCAAGGGAGCTTAAGAATTGATCACTGAGGCCATAGGGATACATGAGTAGATCATTGAGGACAATGATCAACTAAGGGGGAAAGAATGTAATAAAGTGATAGGAAGGAGATGATTGAACCATAGCCTTGACAGATAGGAGATGGTTGAACTACACCCTAAGAGGGAGGATTAGGAAGTAATCCTCAACCATGGCTTTTGGGGCAAGTGGTTAGCCCATCACATTCCTAACCAAGAAGTTGTGAGTTCAATTCCTTACACCCTTCCACTTATACCTCTTCCTATACCTGTGAAATTCACTTGAGGGGTACTTGCCTCTTCTTCATTCCTCTTACTTTTGCCTTTATCTTTACTCTTATTTTTATCTGTATAAAGGGAAGAAGATTGATTACCTTTAGAAGTATCTCCATTCTTGTTGATCTTTGTCTCATGTGTGAAGAGTTTCCCCATCAATGTATTGAGGTCAGGTATCTGCATGTCCATATATAGGTCCATTGTTGTGGTAAAGGACTCCCATTTGTCATCAGCCTTGATGCCATTTATGATTTGCCTTATTATCTACTCCTCTTCTATTTCTTCTACAATACTCGCAAGTTGATCAGCTACATCCTTCATCGTGGTCACATAGTCAGCTACACTTTGCTTTGGTTATTTCTTCAAGGTTGTGAACTCCATCCAAATCTAGTTCTTCCTAGCCCTTGTATTTGATGATAAGTATGAAGAAAGGACTTCCCAAGTCTCTTGGGAGGTCTTGGAATTCCTAATATGAGGTAATAGGAAATCAGATATTGAGTTGAGTATATAAGACCTAGCTAGAGCATCCTTTGCACACCATGTAGCTAGTCTCTCTTGCTTCTCTCTTGTAGGTTGATGTTTGCTTCTAAGGGTTAGCATTTCTTCATCTCCAAATATGTATCCATACAAGCTTCTTCCTTGGAGTTAAGCCTTCATGCTTAGGAACCATGCTGGATAATTGCCCCTATCCAATTTATCAATGAATGATGGAAATCCATCCCCCACTTTACCTTGATGTTGCTCTGATACCACTGTTGGAGGAGATGGTGGACACTTTCTAGAGATGAGATGGTGCTGCAAATTCCTACTTCATAGTAGCCAAAATTGAGTTGAGGAGTGTAAACTAGACCTATTGAGATTTCCAAGAAGCACAAATAATCACCCAACTACTTTGGAATATGATCGTCAAATCATTGGATCAAAACAGATGAGTAGGAGTTTCAACTATGAACCAAAACTTACTATTTTGGTCATTACACCTACTCTAAGAAATGAACAGTACTCCTTCTCTACTAGCAATTGAGTAAAATCCTTTTGGATGTATCTGATTAACTTGAATAGCTAACTTTTAAAAGTTATCTCACTTGAAATGATAGACCATGCTCAGAGAATGATGCTTAGCAAGTTAGAGATGCATCCTGACATTTTCGAGCACTAACTATATGCAGCCCAATGAGCAATGTTTTGCTCGTAACTCAAGATTGGCTAAAGCAATAAGTATGAATCTTTGTAGCAAGAAAATTACAGTATATTGAATCTATACCAACTTAAATCTCTGAAAATGATCAAGTATACACAGAGAAATAGATCAAAGAAGTACACTATTCTGAGTGATACATGACAGAGTAGAAGAGTTGAGATATAAGAGAACTATATGTATTAATGCACATAAATTACATTGACATTGGCAATGAATGATTGCACAATGTGAGGTCAATGATAGAGCTATGGTGTGAGCTCAATATCAACTTAAATCCCTTTGAATATAATATCTCTTCAAATCTGGCTACAGATTTGTGACTTTTGGAGTCCTCTTTTATAGCTAAAGTTGGAGCTCTTTTTGAATTGGAAAATCAAACTTCTACCAAAAAAATATCTGTAGATTTTATGATCTCAATCTCCATCTACCTCACCAATAGCTCGTGATAGTATTCGTGATTAAAATTATTCCTTCTATGTACTTTTACAAGAAGTAAAAAATCTATCTTTTACAAGAGATCATTCATGTGCATTATAATACATGAATGCACATATGAGCTTTAGTATAAATGATCAAGCATTTAGGATTGGAGTAATTGCACCAACACAAATTCATTTTGGATTTTGTAATACTTCAGCTTCCACTTGGAACAACCATGGCTATGTCATGCAAGGGTCATCCATGACTATGGGCAAAACTATATGTGGGTATATCATCACAAAAGATTAAAGCAGCTCGAATTAGAGGTCAGACTGGATTATGTGCACCCCAAGGTATTATTTCCTCCACTGTAGACCTAGATGATCCAAAAATTAGCTACTCCAAACAAGGCCAGCAAATGTTGGGAGTAAAGTTGGGAAGAATTTACTCGAGGAGGAACACCTGCTATGTCATCACATGTAATAACAACGGTCTGAGAAGGAGTAGGAAACTAAAGATAGATAAAGATGGTCTCACAATATAGACATGGTGATCTAGAAGATTGGGTATGATAAGTATAGAAAGCAGGCAAGGGCTACCAAGGAAAGATGGGTGTAGCACTAGTGGTTGGAGAACATCTCGCAAAGACCTAGCGGGGTCATAGGCAGAAAACCAAGTCGACTAGGAGAAGCAATCAAACTACTGATGAAACCTAAGGGAGGCTAGCTCAGACATTGGTTGAGGGTGAGACTAGAGGGATAGGCCTAGAGATAGATGCACCTGTCCCTCTAGAACCAGGTGAAGAGATGAGAACGTTCCAAGGGACGATAAGTAGAATCTCGACGGACCTATTGAAGTGGCGAACGTTTTGGGATGCAAGATCAACTATAAGAAACATGTTGGGAGGTAATTAAGAACAAAGGAATGAGCCCTTGCTCCTTGAGAATGTATTCAGGCTCAAAATGGATCACACGTAGATTGAAATAGAAAAATGAGTCGCCCACCATTCTATATATTCCAATTTTTGTGTAAAAGAAGGGAAATCAGATAACCTGTCGATCTCCCTCTTCCGGTGCTAGTTAGTAGTGACAGCAAAACTTCCCAAGCAACTAGAAGCTAGTGTGGCCCCTCATATATTCTGTAAAATTTACCTTTGTGGACTGATTTTCACGTTACTCAAATGACAAACACAATAACTATGGTATTGTGTGGGTACATACGATACCGCCATAACTCTCAAAAAAAAAAAGGTTAATCTTACTTAAAATGGTTGTCGGCGTACAAATATTCAATGCAACAAATAGAGCCTTCTTAACTTCTTCTCACCTGGTCCCAGTTCGCTGGTTTAGTGGTTGGGCCTCTCGCATCTTGAGGTGGGGGCGAGGGTTCAATCCCTGGCAGCAACATGTAAGGGACATGTAATCTGAAAAGATGTTGCATTGTGGCAGAGTGCCACCGTTTGTCTATCCCTGCGGTAGTGTTGACCGCTGTTGGGGATTCGTGGACAAGAAGGAGTTTGAGGGTTTGTAGGAGAAAAAGGAGATGATGAAAATGAAATAACAGTGAGAACTTCTGTAAGAGAGCACTCCTGGAAACCTTGAATATTGATTATCTTGCAACAGTTACAATGACTGAATATAGTCCAATCAATGACTAAATACAACTTCAGAGAATATCAATTACTGAAGACCAATTATCTCAAGTCCTCTAGCAGCGGCCTCTCCTGCACCAATCCTTCACTTGCTTCACGCTTCCCTTGTGCACACCTTGCACTAAGCTTCCACCAAGCTAAGGAGTTGGTATCTCGGCGCGCACACACAATAGACCTTGGGACTCTTGGGAATCCAACCCGCCTTCTCTGCACACCTTCCTCTTGACACCTCTTGCACTCTTTTGTGTCGTCGCACACTGGTGGCTCTTCTCGCTTCCTCTGAGCTCTCTCTTGCTCCTTTGCTCTCAATGTGTCCAAGAATAGCCTTTGTCCTTCCTCTTGAACCCGCCGGTCCCGTGACTTCTAACTGCCATGGACTCTTGGGCTTCCTTTGATGTCCCAAGATTCTCTTTTTAGTTGGCGGCCAACGAATTGCCCTTTGTCCTGTAGTGACTTTAGTGTAAAACCAAAAATTTTAATGGGGGTCATACTTTCACTTGTGCGTACACTTTTCCGCTTCACATGCCTTCACATTCCCTTTTAATTCTTCCTTTGTGTACTAAAGGGGGTTCACCTAAACCTTCCAAAATACTTTAAAACACATTCTGATCCTTAGGGAAATTAGAGAAAATACGCAACCCGCTTCTCCAATTTACCCTTTGCGGGACAATTAATTGTCACTTAGGCACTTTGACTTTGCACCTGTTGGCTTGAGCTTGACCTTGTTGACTTTGACCGGTTGGCTTTGACCATCATGACTTTTATGGGCTCAACAAATGCCCACCACCTAAAGGACTCTCCGACCCGGAGAGACAACACACTGGATACAAGAACTGCTTAAGAACCAAAATGAACATGTATAACAGAGGGAAATTAAAGCCGAAAAAGAGAGAAAGGGTACATTTATGGATTACGAAAGAAAGGAAGAACAATATCTGATGATTATTGAATGCTGATTGGCATAAGCAGAAGGATGATACAATTATTGGGAAGCGAGAACTAAGGCTGAAGCCATGTAATATATTGAAACTGGGACTGAGATTATTGCGGAGGTGGCTGAGGTGAAGATGGGAGGGGAACGGAAGCTTGCTCAATAAGGTGCTGGACAGAACTCAGGCAATTGCGAAGATGGTCCCGTTCGCGCTTGATACGCCGACACGCTGCATTATCACATAAACCTAACTGTAAACGAGTTTGAAGATCCTCTAAAGTTTGGAGCGCAGAATCCACAATGTCGCGATACCTATCTCGCTCCTCCTTGAGCAAGCGGGCGGATTCAGTGAGAGATTGCCACTGTGAGGTGGCCATGCGATTTATGTTGTCTATAGTCGAGATATATTGTTGATGAATGCTGGCTGCAGCTGAGATGGAATCCATGGACAACTTGGAAGCGTCAGCACTTCCCTGAGCAATGTTACTGGCTTCGCGAAGTAATAGGAAAAAGGAGGGTTCAGCCTGGGTATCAGAGGGAGGAACAGGTTCTACAGGCGGAGTTTGAAAATTGGTTGGAATGATAGAGGGACCGGATGTGGAATGAAGATTGGAATGAAGGGGTTGGGTGGGTGGTGCATTACTGGGAGTTGGAAATTGGGAAACAGGGGGACGTGGGGGAGTACAGGTAGGGTTGTGTGGGTTCAGCTGGGTTTGAATGAGTGGGCGGAATGAAGAAGAGCTATGTGGGGGAACAGGAGTAGGAGGATGAATGGGGGCCGTGGCAGGAGATGTGGTGAAAATAGGGGAAGGAGACCGCGGATTAAGTGGAGGGATATCCGGGGGTGCAGAGGGTTGGGTGGAAGCGGATGTTGAGCCAGTGGAGAGTGAAGGGGAGGGGGGAGGCCGGGATATGGAAGGGATAGGGGGATCGCTGGGCGGGTTGCTAACAGGGAATTGAGGGGATGGGGAAATAGTGGAAGGGTTAGCCAATTGTGCAGGGATTTGATAGACCCAAGCTAGGAGGGGAGCAGAATATATGTTAAAGGTACGAGAGCGGCGAGGGACAGCCTCACGGAGTCTACGTGAGCGCACGCTCAAGGAACTATAGAGGAGGGCGGCATAAGGGTAGGGGCGGCTAGTGAGGAAGCAGTACAGTGGATCTGCAATATGAATATCTGAGAGGGGAAGCGCAGTAGTGGGGCTTCTAAGTAAAAAGATGAAGATAAATGAAGTCAGAATTGCTTGCATGCGGATGGAAAAACGGGCTTGGTTAGCAAATCGCTCTTTACAAAAAGCAATTGTTTCCGCGGGTGACACTCCCGAATATAAGAGTGGAGGGCTGATGAAGTCGATTAGGGAGGATCCTATACGGTTGGCAAGGTCCGGGATGGTAAGAGTGCTGGTACGAAATTGGGGGAACAGCCGAAGAGCTTCGTAGACATCAGTAAAGTTGGAAGGGTCCTGCACCAGAACGTCCGCCAAGCTAAAAGGCCTGCATACTGAAGATTTTCTGTCGAGAAGAGATTGCGGAGGTCAATGGGAGGTGGAGATAAATGAATTTTTATTTGGATAGGTAGATCAGGTGGGAGGAAAAGGCTCATATAATCGCCTGTAGGGATTGAATTATGGGAAGGAGAAGGAGAGGGAGAAGGTGAAAGGGGGCGAGGTAGCGAAGGGGGAGAATAAGGGTCGGTGGATTCTGATGGAATTGAGTAAGTAGGAACATTAATAAGGGGAGGATGAAGAGCGGGAGGCGATGCAGATGCTATAGGAGAGTTGGGGATGGCGGATGTCGGAATCAGTGGGGTAAGAGAGGTGGGCACTGACGGAGTAGGAGTGGGGGTCGTAAACACCGAAGGATCGTCCGGCGGGGGTGGATTAGCCATAAAAGGATTGGGAGGATGCCGATAAAGGGGAGCAACGGCCAAGGGCGGAGGCGGGGCACCGGGCAGAGGACACCAGTGGGGTACCGGTGGCGGTGGCAAGGCCACGGGGAGGTTGAAGGGAAGGTAGGGCGGCGGACGGCGGAAGGATCGGCTTCGGAGTCGGAGGCGGCGGCGGAGCTGCGGTCGGCGGTCGGCGGATGCGGGAGGCAGGGCGCGGGCGCGGGCGGAATAGGGCGAAGGGCGAAGGGGGTATGCGGCGGAGGGGAATACGGCGAGGCGGAAGAGGGGGGTTGGAAGGGGTTAGGGCGAAGGGCGGGCGGAAGGGGGGGTTGGAAGGGGTTAGGGCGAAGGGCGGGAGGGGTTCTTGGCCGAGGAGGATGGGCAGAAGGGCCGAGGATCGCGGACGGCGGAGGGCGGGAGGGGACGGCCACCGGCGGAGGGCGGAGGCGCGATCGGCGGAGGGCGGAAGGGGACGGCCACCGGCGGAGGGCGGAGGGCGGTCTTCTGCGGGTACCGGCGGCGGAGGCTCGTGCGGAGGGGATGGCGGATACTGCGGGGCGGAGGGGGTAGGCGCCCGCGGCTGCACCTGCGGGGAAGCTGGAAGCGGGGGTGCTGGAAGGATGGTCGAAGGCAGCGGGGAGGTCGGCGGAGGGGGAAGGGCTGGAGGAGGAAGGGAGGTCGACGAATGGAGGAGGGCGTGGCGGTCGGCGGGAGGCGGAGCAGAGCAGCGGAGGGTGCGGACAGCGGAAGGCGGGTGGGAGGAGGTCTGAGGGCGGGGTGGTGCGGACAGCAGAGGGGGTGGGAAAAAGGGTGGCGGAGGGGCGGGCAGCTCCAGTGTAGAGGCGCCGGAGGTGGAGCGTGCCGGAGGGAGGCGGCCAGCGGCGGTGGGGAGGGTGTGGGAGGCGGAGCAGCGGAGGCGGGCACGGGCTGGGTCGGCGGAGGATGATGCGGAGTCGGCGGAGGATGATGCGGAGGCGGGGCGGCTAGGCGGAGGAGCGGAGCGGCGCGGCGGCGGAGATGGCGGCTAGGCGGAGGAGCGGAGCGGCGCGGCGGCGGAGATGGCGACCAGGCGGGCCCGGAGATGCGGGAGGATGCAGCGGAGGAGATGGCGGCGGTGGATTCATCTGCGGAGGAGGGTGGCGGGGCGGAGTCGTAGGCGGAGCAGGGAGGTGGAGACTTGGTGGCGTGGCTGGGGCGGCTAGGCTGAGGAGCGGAGCGGAGCGGCGGCGGAGGTGAGGCGGAGGGAGGGCGGCGGAGCGGAGCAGCGGGCGGAGGGTGCGGGCGGAGATGGCTGCGGACGGTCGGAGGCGGCGGTGGGAGGGATGCGGACGGCATATCTGCGGAGGCGGGGACCGGCGGGCACGGCAGAGGCGGGGATGGAGAGAGGCGATCAAAGCGTGGGCGGAAGGATACGGCGGTTCGCGGATCGTGGAGGAGGGCGGGCGGAGGAGTGGCGGCGGCGGAGCAGCGGAGGCGGGCAGCGGACTGCGTCGGCTACAGCGGCGGGGTGGCGTCGGCTACAGCGGCGGGGTGGCGGACGATCTGCGGAAGGGGTATGCGGCAGAGGGGGCGGAAGACGTCGGCGGCTGCGGAGGAGGCGGCTGTCGGAGGCGGAGGAGGAGGGCGGATGCACCAGTGGAGACCAGCGGACGGCGGACGGCGGACGGCTGGCGGCGGACGGCAGACGGCTGGCGGCGGACGGCGGAGGCGACTGTCGGAGGCGGCGTCGGGCGGCGGCGGCGGAGAGGCAGCGGGCAGCGGGAAAAGAGCAGCGGCGGGCGGAGTGGGAGGCTGGTCGGCGGAGGAGGGAGGCAGCGGGTAACGGGAAAAGGGCAGCGGGGGAGGCGGGGGAGGAGGGGAGGGCGCCTGCGGGTGGGAAGGAAGTTGGTTGGCGGGCAGCGGGAAAAGGGCAGCTGCGGGCGGGGGAGGCGGGGGAGGGGGGGAGGGCACCTACGGGTGGGTGGCTGGCGGAGGAGTGGGTACCTGCGGGGGTGGTGGAAGGGGTGGAGTGCAAGGAAGGGGGCAGGGCGAAGGGGGCGGGGCGAAGGGGTCGCGCGGAGGGATGGATAGAGGGTGGAGATGGGCGGATGGGCGGCGCTTCGGGGTGGGCTTGGGGAGGGTGGAGGGGGGGCAGAGAGGGAGGACCGTGGGGAAGGCGGGGAGGATGGAGGAGGGCGGAGATGGTTGGGCTTGGGGAGGGTGGAGGGGGGGCGGAGAGGGAGGACCGTGGGGAAGGATGGAGGGGGCGGAGAGGGATGGAGGGGGGGTGGCGGAGTGGGAGGATCGTGGGGGAGGATGGAGGGGGGGGGATCACCGAGAGGAAGAGAGGGTTGTGGAGACGGGGTGGTTGTGGGCGGTTGAAGGTGATCGCTTTCGTGGTGGAGGAGGGGGTGGGATGAGGAGGGTGGAGGGTGGGGGGCGGCGAGGGTGGAGGAGGGTGGAGGATGGAGGATGGGATGAGGGTAGTGGGCGGTCGAGGGTGGAGGAGGGTGGAGGAGGGAGGGTGGGATGAGGAGGCTGGAGGGTAGTGGGCGGCCGAGGGTGGAGGAGGGTGGAGGGGGGTGGCCGCCTTCGGGATGGAGGAGGGTGGTGGGATGAGGAGGATGGATGGTGGGGGGCGGCGAGGGTGGAGGAGGGTGGATGTGGGTGTAGAGGTCTCCAGAAGAGACCCGTATTCTTCCAAAATTCAATAGTGAATAGATTGAATTGACGTCGAACTTCGATCTTCCTGAGACAGCTGAAACCGATGATGATAACCGTACTGATGCTGAGGGGATCAAGAATGAAGGAGAAAGCACATTATATAGCAAGTAGGGATGAAAGAGTACCTCACGGGAATGGATGGTTCAACCCAAAAGAGAGCTCAAAAGAGAGGAGATGCAAGGTCTAATCTCATCCATTCAAGAGTTAAACAAAAGAAGAGAACATGATTGAAAGTTTTTTCGCTGAATTGAGATCCATCCAAAAAATGGCGCCCAAATTTTATTTACTATGATTTAAATTCATTTAGTGGGTGAAAATAAAAATAAAAAATCCAAAAAATGCGTGAGCATTTTGATTATTATTGAACCTATTAAAGCATTTCAAAAACACTGAGGAACAAAATAGGAAAAAAGCAATGTTTATGATTTTTGGTGGTAACCCTTGAGTCTGGAGATGTTTACCAAGGGTAGGGTGTCGCCATCCAGTGTTTCCAATTGCACAGCACCCCACTGCAGCATTTTCGTAATGCGAAAAGGGCCTTCCCAGTGAGGGACCCATTTCCCTTTGGTTTGATTAGACGATTGTGGCCTGTGTAATAGAGCTAAATCACCGGGCTTCAAGTTGTTCTACCATAAATTTCGGTCATGAGCCTCCTTCCTTTTTATCTGAGTCTCTATCAATTGTTTGGTCACAAGTAGACGAATCTCCTCCACTTTATGTAGTGCTCCTATTCTATGAGAGATATCACAATCCTTCTTTCCCTGCATGAATGCTATCTTAGGTGATCCATGTAAAAACTCAAAGGGTTCGATAGGTAAGATGCCATAGACCAATTGGAATGGGGAATATCCAGTGGCCTCTTTGTAGGCTAACCTGTATGCCCAAAGTGTACCTAGGTACGCAATGCCCCATGAAGTGGGTTGCAACATACACTCCTTTCTTAACATTGCAATTAAAATCTTATTTGTGGACTCAGCCTGTCCATTTGCTCGTGGATAGTAAGCACAAGAGGTCCTATGAAGAATTCTATACCTGTTGAAGATTTCTTGCAGGACTTTATTGACAAAATGGGTACCTTGATCAGTACAAATTTCAAGTGGACAACCAAACCTGCAAATGATGTTACTATAAATGAAATCAGCAACAGTTTGGGAGTGCAATCGGAGGAGGCAATAGCTTCAGCCCACTTTGTGGCATAATCAGTAGCTATCAGAAGATATTTTTCTCTTTTTGGAAACGCGGGAGGGTAGATTGGCCCTACAAAATCTAACCCCCACTTCTCAAATGGTTGCCAGGAGGTGGAAATAACCAAGGGGTTATGTCTCTGCTTTGTTGGCTTAGGTCCACACCTCTGGCAAATGTCACATGCTTTTCCCCATTCATCTGCATCCCTAAATAGTGTAGGCCACCATAGACCCGCATCCAGTATCCTCTGACTCATAATGTGTCCTGGGAGGTGCCCACCACATGTACCTTCATGTGCAGAGTGAAGGACTTCCCTCACTTCTTCTTCTTCCAAACATTTCTTGAACCGGTCATCTTTGCCCTGTCTGTACAATTTATCTTCGATCAAGGTATATGGTCTACTCTTGATTAGCAGGCTCTTCTTTTTTACAGCACTAGCCTTTTCTGGATACAATCCAGTTTTAATGAAATTTTTAATGTCGTAATACCAGCCTTGAGCTTTTACAACAAACAGATGAGCATCGGGAAAGTCGTCATTGATTCCACTAGATTGATTCATCATATTTATTCTGGATAAGTGATCCGCCATAACATTGTCTTTTCCTGGTTTATGGACTACAGAAAAATCAAACTCTTGGAGCAATAATAGCCACCTCCATATCCTACTGGTGGCCTGGGGTTTGTTGAGTAGGTATTTGAGTGGTTGGTGATCTGATATAATAATGAATTTTACCCCCAGTAAGTAATGACGGAATTTTTGGACGGCAAAGACCATTGCTAGTGCTTCCCTTTCAGTAGTACTGTAATTCCTTTCGGCCTTGGTCAAGATTCTACTGGCATATTGAATTGGCCTGTCCATTTTAAATTCTTCACTTGGTTGGGTCAAAACTGCCCCCACTGCATATGCACTGGCATCGACATGTATATGAAAGATTTTTGACCACTCCGGTGTGACCAGGATAGGAGCACACACCAACCTTGAGCGTAATGTCTGATATGCTTTTTCCTCCTCTTCTTCCCATTTAAAAGGTACTTCCTTACCTGTAAGTCTAGTCAGAGGTCTAGCTATTTCTGCATACATTTTTATGAACCTTCTATGATAACTAGTATGCCCCAAGAAACTCTGGATTTCTTTAGGGGATTTAGGTTTAGGCAACTTTAATATAGAAATGATTTTGTCAGGATCTGGGGCCATACCTTTAGCCGACACCACATGTCCTAAGAGGGTTCCTTCTGCCACAAGGAAATGACATTTGTTTGGATTGAGCTTTAACTTAGTCTCCCTGCATCTTTTGAAAACATTCTGCAGTTGCCTCAAGTGGTGGTTCAAACAATCTAGAGGAGTTTCCTTGTGAGATCCTGAAAACGAAGAGAAGTCATCCATGAAGATTCTAAGTGATTCCAGCAATCGGGGGCCAAAAATGAGATTGACCGTTCTGTTAAAGGTGGCTGGAGCATTTCTGAGCCCAAATGGCATTTTTACATACACATATGTTCCCCAAGGTGTGATAAAAGCAGTCTTTTCCCGATCCTCTGGATGTATTGATATTTGATTGTAGCCACTGAATCCATCCATAAAACTATATAAGGCATGCCCAGCCACTTCTTCAATGACCTGTTCTGCAAAAGGCATAAGGAACCCATCTGGAATGGTCACCTTGTTGAGAGCTCTAAAGTCAACACAAATTCTGATTTTATTAGTATTCTTCTTCGGAACTATAACCATAGGTGAGAGCCACTCTGAGTGCTCCACCGGAATGATGATCCCTGCATCCTCCATCTTTTGGATTTCCACATAGATGGCTTCGGCATACTTTGGATTGAGTCTATAACTCCTTCCTCTGATGGGTCTGGCTCCATCAACCAGGGGGATTCTGTGCTCTCCATAAGATGCAGGCACTCCTTCTAAGTCTTTATAATGCCAGGCGAAAACATCTGCATACTGGGTCAAGAATGATTTTACCTTTTCCAGGAGCTCTGGGTGGCTCCACAACCAAGTGGCCACCAGAACTGGTTGAGTATTGTTTTGAGTGTCTAAGTGTATTTCTTGGACCGGATTTCTTGTTACCATATTATCTCCCTGTGCATCTGCTTCCTTGTCTTCTTCTACTAGCTTTTCGTGCATTGCTTCATAAGCAGGTTTATTTTGGACTACGATGTGTTCCTCCTTGTCCTGCATCCATCCTGCAGGGATTTCTTGAATTGGGAAAGAACATTCAACCTCAGAATTTTTTACCTTGTTTTTAGCTTTAGAAACTTCGTTATCCGTTGTTGACACATCCTCCTCCAATTTGTATTTGAGGGGTATCTTCCTCCCCCTTCTGTGGTCAGTGATGGGCTCTCCCAATCCATCAACCTGGACCTTTTCCTTGTCTTCATCATAATCTTCAGTCGTGCCAGGATTATCAAGAAAAATTCCAAAACAAGAAGAAGAGTTGCCTGCTTGGAGCCAACTTAGAATATCCTCTTCTTCCTCAAAATCTATTTGGGGTTGATCCTCCGCTTCTATTTCCATGCAAATGCTCACTGTTTGCATCATACTAGTGTTTCCTTGATTGTCTGGGCCTTCTTCTAAATGAATTTGTGTCAGCTCCTGCCCCTTCTTTTGAACCCACATAGTGTCCTTACCCCAATCATGAATGACACTGGCATGCCTCAGCCAAGTCTTCCAATTAAGAGAGGAAATCCTCCTTCAACCTGGGGCAAACTTAAAACCACAAAATCCAGAATGAATAGATTACCTTGTACTTCAAGTGGAACTTTTGGGATTACCCCCAAGGGCCTTACTTTGCTCTGATCTGCCAAAGTAACCGTGAAATTTGCAGGTCTTGAAGGGTGGAGTCCAACCCTTTTCATGGTATGTTCAGGCATCAAGTTAATGCCAGAACCACCATCTACAATAACACCTTGAAATTCATGACCCTTGATTGATATTGTAAGCCGAGGACTTTTATAATCTGTAAGGGGTGCTTCCCCCCTAATTATCCCTTTATGTAAAATAGCAGTCTTGGCCACTAAGCTTGTAGTAGAAGCCTCATCAATTATCTGCAATAATTCTGACCTGAATTTCCCATCCATCTTTATTAAATCAAAAATACTAACCTCCTTCTTCATTGACTTGAGTAGTTTTGAAGCCTCTGACTCTTTAAGAGAGTGAGCTTCATTTGCTTTGCCAAACTCTTCTTGAGCCCTGTTGAAGGCATGCCCAATGGCATCACTGGTGCCTATGAGACATTCATTGTGGTTTGTGTATGCACTTGTAGTATCTTTGTCTTCAATTGCAACTCTGTCTTTGTTCAATTCCTTAATTATCAATTCTTGATTTTCTACCACTTTTGCCGTTCCCTTGCTTCTTGTCTGTACTGCAAAAGATTCGAGTTCTTCTAATTGTACCACTCTAGTAGATGGTGAAGGTTCATTCACCTCAGGGAGTGTTTCCTCTTTGAATACAGAGATCATTTGGAGATGGGGTCCGGAAGTAGAGGCTTGATTCTTAGGACAACAGTTTGTATAGTGATCCCTGGCCTCTGGACAGTTCCTGCAAGGAGGTGCATTTTTTGGGAGGGTGCACCTAGATTGGTAGTGCCCACATTCTCCACATCTGAAGCAAATAATTGGCCTTCTAGGCCCATTTGCAAAGTTAGTTCTAGGTCTAGGATTATAGTTATTACCTTGGTTTGCTGCTGCTGCCATTACATTTGCTGGTGGCAAGAGTCCTCCTTGTGTCCAGTATGTCGTTGTCGATATTCCCCTTACTTGGCATTCATGGGACTCATGCCCAATCTTCCTGCATAATTGACAAGTCACATTTAGCAAAGGACATTCACTTACTATGTGCCCTTGCTTGCTGCACATGGAGCACTAGAGTCCGTTCTTAATGCTGCCTCCTTTTAGTTCTTGCAACTCCTGCCTCAGCTGAGCTAGTTCTTCTGCTTGGGCTTCCTCTTCCTTTTGGAGCTTGAGGGCTTCAATCTCTTTTCTCAGCTGAGCTACAGTAGTCTCCTCCTCTGTGTAGGGCTTATTCCTTTTCAAGCCCTCCAATTCCCTTCTTAACTGGCTCACTGGGTCCTCCAGTTCTGTACCATATGATGGTTGGGAAGAAGTTGCACCATACTGGTGCCTTATCTGTTCCAAGCGTGTGGCCGTATTGATGAACTCCTCAACAGAGGCAGTAGGTAGCACTAACTCTTTTATTTTGCATTGGGTGACCACAGGTAGAGGTTTGGCTAGCCACTTCTTGACAAAGAAGTCGTGTGGTGGATCCGGTAGTTTAGCCATTAGTGCTTTGGCCCTGGTCACGAACTCTGGGAACTTTTCTCCTGGACCCAATTTCAAGTTTTCCAATTCTTCTATAATGATCTCAGCCGTGTTGCCATGCTGAAATTGATTTTTAAAAGCCTCTTTCATCAAATCCCAAGAGGTAAAGTGATTTTCAGCAAACTGGCTAAACCACTTGTCTGCCAGACCTTCCAATGTGGCGGGGAAGAGTATCAAGAAAGCATCTTCCCTATCCATTAGCCCTCTAGTCTTACATAATGCAAGAAATCTTCGAATGTGCTCATCTGGGTCCTCATGGGCTAAACCTCTGAAGGAGGGAAATTTTATGTTTAATCTGGAGAGCAAGATTTCTAGGTCCACCTGTCCTGCCATGCTTCCTACCAATGAAGTCGATGAAAGTGGACTCGATGATCTTCTGTTCGTCTTTCTTCTTGTCTGCTTGCACTTGATCCTCAAGGTTTGTGACCGGGTCGCGGTCATGAGCTATTCATAGTTCACCTGAAATGAGACACTTGATAAAAATATGTACCTTTTGGCCCACTGGAGTAGTGTTGTCGACACTGGAATATTGCTCTCCAATGGCAATATATAGTCTCCTATGCTCAAATCTCCTTGGATGTCCCGCCGGGCGTGCCAAATTTGTTGGGGATTCGTGGACAAGAAGGAGTTTGAGGGTTTGTAGGAGAAAAAGGAGATGATGAAAATGAAATAACAGTGAGAACTTCTGTAAGAGAGCACTCCTGGAAACCTTGAATATTGATTATCTTGCAACAGTTACAATGACTGAATATAGTCCAATCAATGACTAAATACAACTTCAGAGAATATCAATTACTGAAGACCAATTATCTCAAGTCCTCTAGCAGCGGCCTCTCCTGCACCAATCCTTCACTTGCTTCACGCTTCCCTTGTGCACACCTTGCACTAAGCTTCCACCAAGCTAAGGAGTTGGTATCTCGGCGCGCACACACAATAGACCTTGGGACTCTTGGGAATCCAACCCGCCTTCTCTGCACACCTTCCTCTTGACACCTCTTGCACTCTTTTGTGTCGTCGCACACTGGTGGCTCTTCTCGCTTCCTCTGAGCTCTCTCTTGCTCCTTTGCTCTCAATGTGTCCAAGAATAGCCTTTGTCCTTCCTCTTGAACCCGCCGGTCCCGTGACTTCTAACTGCCATGGACTCTTGGGCTTCCTTTGATGTCCCAAGATTCTCTTTTTAGTTGGCAGCCAACGAATTGCCCTTTGTCCTGTAGTGACTTTAGTGTAAAACCAAAAATTTTAATGGGGGTCATACTTTCACTTGTGCGTACACTTTTCCGCTTCACATGCCTTCACATTCCCTTTTAATTCTTCCTTTGTGTACTAAAGGGGGTTCACCTAAACCTTCCAAAATACTTTAAAACACATTCTGATCCTTAGGGAAATTAGAGAAAATACGCAACCAGCTTCTCCAATTTACCCTTTGCGGGACAATTAATTGTCACTTAGGCACTTTGACTTTGCACCTGTTGGCTTGAGCTTGACCTTGTTGACTTTGACCGGTTGGCTTTGACCATCATGACTTTTATGGGCTCAACAATCGCCGTTTAACCCAGTCTTGTAAACCCCTGTTCTTGTGGGATAAGGGGGGTCCCATGGGTACTATGCCCTTCCTTGTACAGTTGCAATTTTAAAGTTAAAGTCCGGGGGAGTAGGCCTCAGCTGAACCTCCATTTAAAAAAAAAAAAAAAAAAAAAAAAAAAAAAAAAAAACTTATTCTCACTTGAGAGTGAACTATGCTCATTATTGTGAACAATGCTCCCCGTAATACATAGAGATTGAATGTGAGACTCAAAGCGAAGAACCACGAGTCATAACTCAAATCTAGATAGGCTAGTCATTATTTGACCCAATAGAGAGATATGGCGCATCAAACTTTGGATGGAAGTAGGCAGGAGGTTTTCTTCCCTTCTTCATTACAACTACAATATAAACACTCAAAGTGAAATTCATGCAGCTCAGGTCACTCTGCCTCATAGAAGTTGTTTTACTCATGCCAAAGAAGTGCACCCTCCGAATTTACGAGGTAATTGACCAATCAGCTTTCATTAAAATGCTGATTAGTAGGAGGTTTGAATTTGACTGTGGTATGTTGGTGAGGTCAACTCATGATTTTTTTCCTAAAATTTGATTGGTAAAAGCGCAGGATTTTGTAAGCAAGTTGACGGCGCTTGACTTTGAATTTGTACTTGCCAACTATATAAAGAATTGGTTGGGAGGACATTTGATTTGCACTTCAACTCTCATGTGTGGAAGTCCGTGGCATGATCCACCGTTTTTCTTTTCTGTTATCATGGTCAAAACAGTATTGGCTTTTTTTTACTAACAAGAATTTTGTTCACACATTTTCTCTTTATAGCAATGAACTCCTCCTTCGTGAATGCGCAAAGGTAGACGTTTCTGTATAGAAGATCAAAAGCTTCTTAGAGCCTTGGCATACATGAAAATAAAGAAATGAGAGTCATACCTTACATCAATGAAGGTAGATGATGTTTTCGTACATGTTGTTACATCGCTTTTTCGTACATGTTAATCTCTCTACTGTGAAAAGGGCATGCAGTTTATAAGAAAGAAAACAAGTTCGATAAGATCATCATTCCAAGGAAGAAAATAACAAATTTGACTAAACCACAGTCACTTTTATCATCCATAATCTCGTATAACGTACTGAGGACATACATCAAGTTTATCCTAGGGAAAAAATGGACTTTCCAAACATGTAAGTAGAGAAAACTAGAACAAAATCAAAGTTCGAGATGGAAAGTTTATGTGAAACGTTGACATGGGAGAAGGTTGAAAGTGTTAGGCCGTTTATTTATTGTTTTAGGACGAACTTCTGACCCATGCATCTCTTGTTCATATGAAAGCTTCCATATTTTGACATATTGTAATTCTTCCATTTATAGGTTGTGCTAATGGATGAGTAGCTATTTCATGATGTTCTACTTCGCTTTCTTACAATAATTTACTTGAAGAAAAGAAAAGAAGAAAAAAAAAAAGCTCCCCCTCTGCATTCGAAGGGGGTCGTCTCCTAGATATTGACGAGAGGATGCCTTTCATAATGATAACAGAATAATGAATAATTTCTCGTTCTATTTACGATGTTATGACGCTCTTGTAAAATTCTATTTGAACAATAGAAAACTTTATAATGTTACAATTTTTGGAAAATGCTGATGAGCTTTGGGGGGGCCTTTCTAAAGATTTGGAAAACTAATTGTGAACGTCATCCTTGGGTAACACAAAGGCAGGATGAGTGAATTTAGGACGTACAGAGAAGGTCATATAAGATTTGAACGTTTGAACTTAAAATGATGACCTATCCACTTTCCAATTATATCTTTGTGCTGAGGAAGAATATATTAAGAAATAAGATAGATTTGATTTTTGGGCATGACGTGGTTATAGAATATTTCGCGTTTATCGACCAAACTTAAGTAAACAATAATGGTTTTCTCTCATTCATTTTGTTTCTCTCTGAGCCATCCAACAATATCTATCGGAATTGTGCAGAGAAATGAGGAAAGATGAAATATTTTTTTATAAAAGAAAGTTTAGCCGTAGTCTACTCTTTCATGCTTGAATTAACAAAAGAACAAATTTACAATGAACGATAGGCTTAGTGCCCTTGGGATCCCTTATATCCCACAAAACAAGCGTATAATGGATCAAATGTTATGACTGACCAAAACTAGTAGGATAACTAAGATTCAACAGGAGACAAATGTTCTAAAGAGAGTTATTGAGAAGTTTAAATGAATTTTACGTCACCTTCATGAGCAATCACTTGCTTTTAATCTTGTTGTTTTCCAAGATAAACATCATATAGTGTCTGAAAGGCAAGGACATTTTACAATTACATATTCTTTTACCTAATAGGTATAGAAAGTTTTTAATCGACCACTTTTTTTATGGCCATCAAACTTGATCGCATATCTCTCTTTCCATATCTTACAAAGCGCTTCCACTCTAATGACATTCCACAGAGTTGAAGAGCAGCCAATTGTTTTTCAAAGTAGAGTTTGTTTCGAGTTGATTTGTCTTGTTAAGCTCAAGATTTTGGCAAGAGACTACCAAATCGATCTGCACCTAGGGCACGAGAAGAAGAGATGACCAAGGTCCTCTCTGACACATATACAATGCTTACACCAACACATCCAGCGCAGATAATTAATGTGATGCTTTTGGGAAGTCTAGCATGACTTGGGATTGTTAGTCCCAATTTACCGATGAAACGCATTATCAAAATGGAAAACAAAAATCATTTCGGGTTTCCTTCTTATATTTTATTCCCTTTGATAGTTCATGACAATGGCGTCGAGGATACGTATTATTTGAGTGACCACTTTTGTGTTCCATTCTAACCGATTTATTTCGGATGGGACATTTCTCTCAAACCATCTAAGTTCACGGAAACATTTTCCCAACTTCAACAGATTTCTATTTTGTCTCGCTCTACAATGGAAAAGCTTTCGGAGTCGTTTGAATATGGATCCTTTTCTTTATGATTTTCATACAACTTTAACAAAATCCTTTTATATGGTGGAGATTTCCATTCAATCTGGTTTTAAAGTGTAGATCTTTAACATCTGAGTCGAGTACAAACATTCACTACTCATAAGAAGATGGGTCTTAGCTACATACAATAGTAAGTGCCCGTTCTTATTGAAGAAAAACCATGATATGAATATGGAAGATCATTAAGTCTAGTAAGACTTCATCAGTAGAAATCAACTACTCCTTCAAATCTTTGATCTTTATCAAAAACATGTCCATAGGATCTCCTTCATTCATGTGCTCAATCTCCAAGTGTTTTTGAAGGTAAGCAACACGAGACTCATCTCTTGCCTAGTATAAAGTGGTGAGTGTATCCCAAGCATGATTTGCATGAGAAAATGTGAGGGATAATGGCATGTTTGATAGAAAAAGCTAGCGATGCATGTGCTTGAGCATTTGTGCCATCTCAATAAAATTGCTATATAGTAGCTGTAGCATGAACCATAGCACGAATAGGAATTTGAAGATCATCATCTTAAATGCCATCAGCATCACCTTCAATAACTATATTTACAATTGTAGTAGGAAGTTCTCCAACACCCTACACAAAATTCCTTAGCCCTTTTGCCACCAATACATGACACATCATACATGCCCTCAATGGGTAATTAATACCATCTCACTTATCCTCAATAGCCAACATAGGGAATACATCATTGCTTTCAAACATGGCCACTTACGAAATACTATCTCAAGAAAATGAACAAAATGACCTAATCAAGATCTACTAAACTTGTGTCAAACTTCGAGGTGCTTTTATTGGTGAACTGAAACCTATATATATGTTTGGCACAAAAGGACAAAATTGCCTACACATGCACTGCGATAGTGTGTTCAAAGGCTGAAAAAATCTTAGATCAAAACTTCGATGCCATAGAGCAAAGCCCTTTTGAACTCCTAATCCCCTCGAGTATGCTCACCAATTTTTATGCGATTCTGAGACTATGATTGAGGGGTGATGACAATGGCCTAGATGAAGCGATGACTTTCTCTCATACCAATTGTGGAGTTTGATCTCCACGAAAGCACACAAACAACGCAAGGAAGAAGAAGAAGCTTGGAGCACAACACAATACGGAATGTATTACCAAATGAATTTATAAAGGATGATGTGACCTGTTAGGGTTATAGGTGTATATACAAGCTGGGGGTAAAAGCAACTAAGTGCCTCGGCACTCCCTAAGTGTGTTCACACACATCACTATCGAAATATATCAACATATAATGCCCAACCAATTGATGGAAGCTAAGACCATCAACGAAAAAATCAAAAAGAAGGGGAGCTAAAGAGGAACCTTGTCTTATCAATCATTTAAGATAAAGGAAGAGAAAAGATTACAATTGATATTAATCAAACACGCCAAATGTTAAGGAAACACTCACGAATTTGACGCAACAAACAAGAGAGAAACAGAATCTTCCGGAAAATCTATGCACAGGTGTACAGTATGCGAAGTTAGTGCGCAGTGTGCGCATAACAGAGCAATTAACCGCGGCGGGTGCGTAAGGAGCGCATAACGCGAATTGAAGAATGACAGGGCAGAGGAGCGCCAAAGAAATTGTATATATATACAGCAAGATTTGAAGAACGCGACGCAGATATACACGGAGAGAGAATCGTAGATGATACACAGAGGAGAAGGAGAGACTGAGAGAAGACGCCATAGATCGCGTATGAGTGAAGAGAGATTTAGAAGTTCTCAGAAGACGCCATAGATCGCGTATGTACAGATGAATAACACAAGCCTGAAGTGTCGGGTCTTTTCATCTGAAGAGAGATGGTAATAAGAAACTACTTACTGTAGGAGAGTTTCTGTAACTTGAGCAAGAAGAGGCCAAGCTTACTTGTACACATCTTCTCTAATCGAAAACACATGTTCATGTGGATGTCTGCGTGCAATCTTTACTTGTGAAGAATCTGAAGTTATTTCGTATTACGGTAGGAAGCTTAGTTTATCGTTAACTATCACGACTCGTTACTAAACGTGCTTCAGTACCTTCTCTGTAAACGCATGTTTAGGTGAATAACAGTTTACTCAGTAAAACATATTTCAGTAATTCTCGGTCAGTTACAGTTTCTCAGAAATCAGGATTTTCCGGTAGAACAACGAAGTATAACTCATAGCAGAGTTCGAAGCTTTGTATGAGAGATAGCTCATCTTGTAGCTAGACGCCTCTACTTTAAGCTGATCATAGTTTCCGGTGGAATGAAGATGTACACACAGTACAAAAGTTAACCGAAAAGTAGCACTTCAGAACTGTGAAGTTTCTAGAAGGAAGTTCATTCGGTGAAGGAAGCTCACACACTACTTCCTTACTTCACATAAGTTCATCTGAAGCAATTACGAGCAGAACTAAGTTTATTTCGGTGAAGTTCCGGTAAGATTTCGGTGACGTCCAAGCGACAGTCTGGTGAAGTTCTAGTGGAACCTGAGTCGCAGAATAACATAGTTAAAGCGACGTTATTTAGGCTAAGCTACTATTGATTACAGAGGTGTTCTAAATCACTCTAGTTTAGCATCCTATCACGGTGGCACGGCAATTTCCGCAGGCCTGACAGAGTTCAAGCTTTGTCGCGAAACTCACCTTCAGGGCGAAAGTATTTCCGCAACAGTAGGCGTTAGAGCCGAAGTTTTCGCCAACAATTGGTATCAGAGCAGGTTAGTTTTCCCAAGAATCGGTATAAGAGGCGGATCATTCCACGAGAGGAAGAAGATCATGGCAGATCATGTCCAAATTGATAAACTGGACAGAGATAATTATCCTGCATGGGTAATGCGCATGGAAGCCTTACTTATGAGTAAGGACTTAATGACGTACGTGACCGGAGAAGAAAAGAAACCCACTTTCGAAGATGATAGTCAACCGAAAAAGAAGAACTAGACGCCCTAAAGCTATGGCAGAAGAAAGATGCAACGGCAAGAGCCTACATCTACAACACTGTGTCAGATCATCTACTACCGCACATTAGAGGTCTGGAGAAAGCAGAGGACATATGGAGCGCATTGGAAGATCACTTCCAGAATACTACGAAAGCTAGGAAAGCCAGCCTATGGTCCGAGTTCACAACATTCAAAAAGAAGCCGAGTCAAAGCATCAGTGACTATGTCACTAAAATGAAGGATCTAGCAGATAGTCTTGGATCCATAAATGAAGAAGTCGAAGATCATAGATTGATAGCGCAAGTGCTCACAGGGTTGAGAGGAGATGAAAGGTGGAAACCTTTCGTACTATCAACTGAACTCTCCCTAAATCATTTTGTACCAGAGTTAAATCAGTTGCTTGGTTTGATGCTCACATATGAGCAAGACCTGAAAGGAGACGCAGACAAAGGACATAGCTCAACAATGTATATGAAGAACAAGAAGAAAGAAAAGGGTAAGTCAAAAGACGAAGAAGAGTCGAGTTCTCAGGCCTATTACGCAAGAGGTAAAGGCACTGGCAGAGGAAGAGCAAGAGGAAGAAGCCGCCAGAATACCACCAAGAAAGCTTGCTGGATTTGTGGACTAAGTAACCATCTGGCGCATGATTGTTGGCACAATCAACAAGGATCAAATCAAAATCAAAACAACAATAGCAGAGGTAGTAGCGGAAGAAATCAAAGTAACTTCCAAAGAGGAAGACAAAGCCAAAGAGGAGGCTACGGTAGAGGTGGAGTAAGAAGTTGGGGACAGAGCCAATCCTACAACACCACCTACAACAACTACGCAAATGACACACAGAATGAAAGTCATACATCATTGATGATGAACTCAATCAGCACATCAGAAAATGAAGACCTAAAGGTATTTTACATTGATTCTGGATGCTCTAATCATTTGTCAGGAAATATAGAACTAATGTCAGAACTAGAGAAAGGTAGTTCTAGTCACACTGTTCAAACAGGTGACAATACAAGACACAAAGTACAATCAATCGGAAAAGTGAAATGCAAGAGTGGAGCAGATTTGCTAACAATGTTTTGTATGTTCCAACAATACCGAAAAATCTGATCAGTGTGGGACAGATAGTCGAAAAAGGTTTTCATGTCAGATTTACAAACAAAGGAGTATTTGTAGAAGATCCCAAGAACGGATATTATCAGATCGTTTCTGGTAAGAAAGAAGGCAGACTCTTTACCTTAAGAGTACAAGGGAACATTGGCCAAGCGCTGCTCACACATGATGAAAAGGTAATTACAGAACTTGATCTCTGGCACAAGAGATTAGGTCACTTTCACGAAAAAGGAATTAAAGCTATGATAGCGAACCAGTCTGTACTGGGATTACCGAACGTACAGAACCAACATATGATTCACAAATGCGAAGCCTGTCAAATGGGAAAAGCCCACAGGTTACCTTTCCAGAAGAAAGGATTCAAACATGATGGCGTGCTAGAACTCATACATACAGATGTATGGGGACCAACGAAAGAAGGATCAATCAGCGGATCAAGGTACTATGTTTTATTCATTGATGACGCAACAAGGTGGATAACTCTTTATGTTTTGAAGGAAAAGTCAGAAGTGTTTGGAGCTTTCAGGCATTTTCATGCATATGCTGAAAGACTCACCGGACGAAAACTTAAAAGACTGAGGTCTGATGGAGGGGGAGAATACTTCTCCCGAGAATTCAATGACTATCTTTGGAATGCAGGTATTAAGAGAGAAATAACCTGCAGGTATACACCACAACAGAATGGTGTAGCAGAAAGGAGAAACCGAACTCTAGTCGAGTTTGCACGAGCTATGCTAAAAGAAAAGAATTGCCCGGATTACCTTTGGGCTGAAGCTATAAATACAGCTACATACTTGGTAAACAGGTTACCATGTACAGCGTTAGAAGGAATGACCCCTTATGAAGCTTCGTGGGGAAAGAAGCCAACACTTGATCACTGCAAAGTGTTTGGATCAGTAGCGTATGCTTATGTACCGTCTCAACTGAGACATAAGCTTGAACCAAAAGCAGAGAAATATGTATTCGTCGGATATGATGAGAAACAGATGGGTTACAGGTTATGGAGCCCTCTAACCAAACATTTTACTGTTTCCAGGGATGTAACATTTGATGAACAAAAAAGCTGGTATGCAGATCAGAGTCATACAGCTGAAGAATTTGAAGAAGAGATAAAAAGAAGAGAGAAAGGAAAATCAATTGTTCAGGTAAACAAAGATGAAGAGGCAAGTACGTCCAGGACCGGAACAGGTATAAGGAACGAAGATGAAGACGGGTACTCAGACACACACGAAGAATATGAGCTAAGAAGGTCAAACAGAGTAAGAAGACAACCGGAAAGATACTCGTATGATACATCATATATAACTCAACAAGATTATGCATATATGGTTAAAGAAGAGGAGGAACCTCAGAGCTATGACGAAGCTAAAGGCAAGAAGCAATGGCAAGAAGCAATGAAAGAAGAATTCACCGCACTGGAAGAGAACAAGACATGGGAGCTTGTTCCTAAACCGAACGGTAAGAAAGTAATTGGAAATAAATGGGTGTTCAAAGTTAAGAAACTTGCAGATGGAAGGATAGCCAGACATAAAGCGAGACTGGTTATCAAGGGCTATGCTCAGACGCATGGCATAGACTATGACGAGACGTTCAGTCCGGTGGCAAAGATGTCAACCATAAGAACAGTGATTGCTATAGCAGCATCAAAAGGATGGAAGCTAAGTCAGCTAGATATAAAGAATGCATTCTTGAATGGATATATATCAGATGAAGTATATATGGAACAACCGGAAGGGTTTATAAGTTCCAGATACCCAACCTTTGTTTGCAGGTTAAGAAAAGCTCTTTATGGACTGAAGCAAGCTCCAAGAGCTTGGAACTACAGACTCGTGAAGTATCTGAACGAACTTGGATACCAAAGTTCGAAGGCAGATGCAAGTCTACTCATCAAAAGAACAGAAGAAGGAATGATCTACATTTGTATCTATGTAGATGACATAATAATTACAGGAACCTCAGATGCAAGAATCACAGAGGTAAAGAAACTGCTAGAAAAGGAATTCAAGATCAGTGACCTAGGAAAATTATCATACTTTCTAGGAATGGAAATCACATATACAGATCATGGTGTATATGTCACACAAGAGAGGTATCTCCTGAACTTACTGAAGAAGTTCAACATGGAAAATTGCAGAGAAGCTTCAACACCGCTTGAAGTAAACCATAAACTCAGTAAATATAGTGGTACAGAGTTTAAAGATATGAAGAAGTATCAATCGTTAGTAGGAAGCTTAATATATGCTACGCTAACAAGACCGGATCTCAGTTTTCCGGTGGGAGTTCTCTCACAGTTTATGCATTGTCCGACAGAGCAACATTGGGTTGCAGGACAAAGAGTTCTCAGATATATCAAAAGAACTATAAAGGAAGGATTATATTATCCTTTTACGTCAGATATAAAGCTCAGAGCATATAGTGACTCAGATTGGGCAGGAAGTCAAGATGACCGAAGATCAACGCACGGGTATATGATATACCTAGGAGATAAGCTGGTAAGCTGGTGTTCGAAGAAACAACACACAGTAGCTTTATCATCAACAGAAGCAGAATACAAAGGACTGGTAGAAGCATCAAAAGAAGTAATATGGATGCAGACTTTACTTAAAAGCATGGGTATAGATCAAAGTATACCGATCATACATGGACATAATATGAGCTCGCTGTATCTTGCAGCGAATCCTGTGTTTCATGCAAGAACAAAACACATAGAGATTCAGTACCATTTCCTAAGAGAAAAAGTAATGGAGAAAGAGATAGAAATAGTCTACACTCCTACGAAAGATCAGATTGCAGATATTCTGACAAAGAGCTTGGATGGAACAAAAACAAACAGATTCAAAGAGATGGCAGGAATAAAAGAAAGAAAGATATATGAAAGACCGGAAGAGGTCAAATTAGTGATTGAGGGGGAGCTGTTAAGGAAACACTCACGAATTTGACGCAACAAACAAGAGAGAAACAGAATCTTCCGAAAAATCTATGCACAGGTGTACAGTATGCGAAGTTAGTGCGCAGTGTGCGCATAACAGAGCAATTAATCGTGGCGGGTGCGTAAGGCGCGCATAACGCGAATTGAAGAATGACAGGGCAGAGGAGCGCCAAAGAAATTGTATATATACAGCAAGATTTGAAGAACGCGACGCAGATATACACGGAGAGAGAATCGTAGATGATACACAGAGGAGAACGAGAGACTTAGAGAAGACGCCATAGATCGCGTATGAGTGAAGAGAGATTTAGAAGTTCTCAGAAGACGCCATAGATCGCGTATGTACAGATGAATAACACAAGCCTGAAGTGTCGGGTCTTTTCATCTGAAGAGAGATGGTAATAAGAAACTACTTACTGTAGGAGAGTTTCTGTAACTTGAGCAAGAAGAGGCCAAGCTTACTTGTACACATCTTCTCTAATCGAAAACACATGTTCATGTGGATGTCTGCGTGCAATCTTTACTTGTGAAGAATCTGAAGTTATTTCGTATTACGGTAGGAAGCTTAGTTTATCGTTAACTATCACGACTCGTTACTAAACGTGCTTCAGTACCTTCTCTGTAAACGCATGTTTAGGTGAATAGCAGTTTACTCAGTAAAACATATTTCAGTAATTCTCGGTCAGTTACAGTTTCTCAGAAATCAGGATTTTCCGGTAGAACAACGAAGTATAACTCATAGCAGAGTTCGAAGCTTTGTATGAGAGATAGCTCATCTTGTAGCTAGACGCCTCTACTTTAAGCTGATCACAGTTTCCGGTGGAATGAAGATGTACACACAGTACAAAAGTTAACCGAAAAGTAGCACTTCAGAACTGTGAAGTTTCCAGAAGGAAGTTCATTCGGTGAAGGAAGCTCACACACTACTTCCTTACTTCACATAAGTTCATCTGAAGCAATTACGAGCAGAACTAAGTTTATTTCGGTGAAGTTCCGGTAAGATTTCGGTGACGTCCAAGCGACAGTCTGGTGAAGTTCTAGTGGAACCTGAGTCGCAGAATAACATAGTTAAAGCGACGTTATTTAGGCTAAGCTATTGTTGATTACAGAGGTGTTCTAAATCACTCTAGTTTAGCATCCTATCACGGTGGCGCGGCAATTTTCGCAGGCCTGACAGAGTTCAAGCTTTGTCGCGAAACTCACCTTCAGGGCGAAAGTATTTCCGCAACAGTAGGCGTTAGAGCCGAAGTTTTCGCCAACACCAAAGGGTAGAGACCATTTTCAAGAATTTGTTATGAAACCCAAGTTTTTAGGGATTGGCAAATGAAGGCGGATTCTATTATGTTGTATGATTTTCTTAAATCAATCTCGAGGAATAGGAGTTCTTGGCTATTTTCTTTGACATACCGCAATCCTTTAGAGACATGAATAATAGGTTCTTGTATAGACCTACATTTCATTCATCCTTCTTTATCTTTGTGAATCCATTGTTGACGATGGCTAGAGAGAGGATTGACTAGAACTTCAGTAATTATCTTGTACCCCATTTGGAGTATAGTTATTGGTCTGCAATTGTTAATGCAATTCTCTTTGTCTTCTTATGAATAAGCTTAATTAGGCCCTCATTGACGCAACTTTGAATGGATATAAATTAAATAGATTCTTGAAAGACCAAGATAAGTGGTGTACCCAATGAATATCTAAAGGCTTTGGAGAACTCATTGGTGAGCTTTTTAGAGCTTCCATATATCTTTTGATGGTTTGTCAACCTTTCTTGTCCAGTACGCCTTCAAAAAGAGTTGTTATTTTTTGTTGTAAAGTCTGCCTCTAAATCTTCTGAAGCTCGGTTGGAGGTGGATTTCCCTTTTGTTTACTTTCAACTTTAGTTGAGTGAGTCTGTGGAAAAAGTGTCTCTCTTTTTTCCTTCGCTATCCTTTGATGTCACCGACTACTCTTTTGAACGTTATTGGTGATTTAATAGAGAAGCACATTACAAGAAATAAGGGCAAAGAAACCTGAAAAAGATTATGCAACATATTGGAAAGCATGAAAAGATTCATGGCATAGGAATGCTTGGGGATGAAGATACATGATACTTCTCAAATTTAGTTTATTTGTAAGATAAGTAGAATTAGAACTAGTAGTATGTTTAAAAAATTAGAAGAAATGGTCGTAGAAAGCTTCACACCCGAATTATGTTTCCAAGATGAACCATCGTTTCTACATGGTTGCACTTATATGTAGGCCCTTTCATTTATGAGTCATTCCATAAAGTGATTGATTTGGATATGAAGAGTAAAAGTTACATATGCTTTTATGGGTCCTTCCATTATTGAAGGTCCAATGCGTACATACATACTGAACATTGATTGATGTGGTAACTTCTTCGGAAGGGTGTGAAAGACAATACATTAAGGGAGCACGAACCACACACTCTTTTTTCCTATTTCTTCAAAGGGACATCCAAACATCGTACACTCATGATATGGTCCACATGATCATGGAAGAGATATTTAAAGTCCTCAAGAATGTGGTAGTCACATCCATATTCTTACCTAGTCAGGAATACAAGACATCTATAGGGTGAACATATTCATCTCCTTTACACACATAGACATTCAAGCTTTCCAGATAGTAAGTTGTAGATATGTAACGGGATCGGAACAATGTTGTTTATAGTACCGTTTGATTAGAATGGTCGCTGTGCCTCGAAGATTGTAGTGAACCAGTAAATAAATATAAGTGATAATATAGAGTTTGCGAGGTTGATGGAGGGATGATTGATTAAAAAGCTTCTCAGCGTTTGAAAAGGAAAATTGTATCCCCGTGTGATGAGATCCGATTCCCGAACCATGTCTGTCTTCCACAGAATATATATATAGAGAGAGAGAGAGTGTGTGACAAGTTACAACCCTTTCTAGTTGTGTATTGAAAAAAAGTTGTGTATTGAAAAAAGGAAAAGAAAAGCTCAAGTAGCAAATGCCTGTCTGATCTCAACACTACTTGAAAGCAGCGGAGGTGCGAAACGACCGTCTTGTACCTCATCACGGACAACACGAACAGTGACGAACTTAAGTAATATTAGGATTGGGTTCAAATAAAAGGTCTTCAAAGAAAGACCTGAAGGACTAGTGGGGACGGGGACTCGGGGAGGTGTAGACATGGAAAACCAGGGCCGTGGACGGTGGTGGTGAGCTTCCGCAAACATGGAAAACCTTTCATCGTTCGATAACGAGCGAAAGCTACATATGACTTGTTGGGTGTCTCAGCTTTTAAGAGACGACTCTTTGTGTGTTGTACTTTGAATTGGATTTTGCTTTTAAAAAATAACTTAAACAGAAAATTTGGCGCATTAATATCTGGGCAGCAAGGTAGAGTCTCACTGTACTGTACAATATCCATGTGACAAGGAAATGCACACGTGCTTTTGCAAAAGATAGGTGGAACGCACATCATCAGGAGACCGTGTGTCGCGTGGGTGAATTTTTTTTGTTTTTTTTTTTTTATAAAAGGAAGTTCGGCCTTGGCCTATTCTCCGGGACCGTTTGTCGCGTGGGTGAATTTTTTTTGTTTTGCTTCTCAAGGAGAGCCCTCTCCTGAATGAATGAAGCTGTCCATTTTATTTTTTAGTATGTGGCGCATAAATGAACGCGTTGTATTTAGAAAGGCATGTTAGTTGTTGGATAAGAGGAGCAAAGGATGATGGCCACTCGTGACTCGCGAGGGCGTCCAGAGATGGCATAACCAAAAGAATCGCGCAGAGCCCAAGATCGAGGGGTAGGCTGTGGCTGTAGCATGAAATGTTTTGTGACAGCCTGTACGCATCTATGTAAAATACGGAAAAAAATCAAAGGAATTGAGAAACAAGTACATGAGGAGGGAGGGTAGGGTTGCTTGCACACCCATCAAAGACAGGCATATCTCTGGGAGATATTTTTTTTTTTAATATAAAGGAAGTTCTGCATTAGCCTAATCTCCCGGACTTGAATTAAATAAAGAAAAGTACAAGAGAAGGGGACTAGTGCCCACGGGACCCCCCAAATCCCACAAAGCACGGGAGTTTCTACAGAGCTTAGATGGCATTACAAAGAAGGTTAATCAGCCTCTCATCACCCTCATGTGGGGCCCACTTGGGTTTAAGCTTGTTATTGATCAAAAGGAGTACTTGATGATGCCTGAAGGGGGGGGGGGGGGGGGGGGGGGATTTCTTACAGTTAACAATCCTTTTGCCAAGGAGGAACAACGATTTCTCAATTGACCACTCTTTGGGGGAGTCACCGAAGTTGAAAGCACATCTTTCCCGCCAGATTTTCCATAGTACCTCCCCTCTGATGGCATTCTAGAGAGTCGCGGAGCAGCCGATCACTTCTCCCAGCAGGGCCTGCTGCCAACTGAGATGTTTCTGAAGTCTAATTTTCTTTTCAACCGTCTGCCAGAGTCTGTTGGAGTTGGGGCAGGTAAAGAAGATGTGTGAAACAACTTCGATAGACCGGTAGCAGCATTTGCACCAGGGAGGAATCCCACAAAATTTGTTAACCTTAAGGTTGGTCCAGATTCCATGATGAAGAATTTGCCATAAGAGGACAGACTTTTTGGTTTCTATGAGGGGGTGCCAGATAGCCATGAACTTCATGTCCCACCGAAGCCGCGTCCATATATTTTCTTATGCGGAGGTGGAGTCTCGATTCTTAACATTAAGTGACCAATTTCTCGAGCAACAACAGAAAATTAAATCAAACGACAAGCTAGAAAATACAAGGCCTCTTAGGAAGGGGAACATGTACTTAGCAAATAGATTGATTACATATAAATCATCTAAACTCTAGTTTGAGCACCAAAATTCAGCATGGATTCTCTCCATATCTTTTTACTTCAGTCTGACAGCTGCCAATCACAGCAGTTCTTTTGAGTTTTGGTTTTGAGTTCCCAATAAGTATACTCTCTTGAGTCGGAAAAAAATATGTTCATTCCTCCGAAGTCATACAATGTACAGAAAAATCAGCCCTCCAAAGCTATCAGAATATAAAAATACCTGCACCCACCAAAAAAAAAAAAAAAAAAAAAACCTCGAAGCGCTGCTTCACGTACTTCTGAAGTCTCAAATGCTGAACTCCAAACTACCGCAGTAATATCGAGAGAAGGATATATTAATGAAAAGTCACAATTTTTTTATCAGCTACGAGGACGGGCGCCCTTTTGGCTCGCACAAATATCTTCACTTTTAGTGGTTCGTGCAAATAAAATGCAAGCTATCGTTTGCCATATGTATATACACACTAAAAGATTCTTCAAAATAACTATACTCACCGTAAATGTGCATTGAGCGCCTATTGCATGACTAATCTAAATCTACGTAAAGCATGTAATATCGCATGCGACATATAATTAACTGAAAGTCCTCCAATTTTCATAACTCGACTTTTCAATGTTTGAAAAAAGAAATTCTTTCTTTTGTTAACCGCCCTTTAAATTTTAAACAACGAAAATATTACAAGCATATTAGAGAGAATTACAAAGAGGCTTATAACCTTTTCCTCTACTTCATGAGGAATCCACTTGTTTTTCAATTTTTTCTTTTCTAGAATGAACACCCTATGGTACCTAAAGGGGGGACAATTGTTACAACCATGGATCCTTCTATTTAGAAAGATTAGAGATTTCTCAATCAAACACTCTCTATGAGGCTTGCCGAAGTCGATCACACATCTTTCCTTCCAAATCTTGTGACTTCAATCTCAAGGTTTCATGGAAAGCTTGATAGTGTTATTATCTTTCCAATTAGACTCAATCTTCTTTGCATTTGAAGATCTCCTCTTCAAAAGAGTTCTTCTTATTTGCATGTGCTGATGTTGTTTTCTCCAAATAGCTTTTTGCATCCACCCACTTATAGAAGATGATCTTTTCTGGAAAAGAAGATGACATGTTCTACTACTAGTTGATGCTGGATTTTGAGCCCTCACCTTGTCCATGAGAGGATCATTAACTATCCATTACACCTACAGACTAACTTTTCTATTTTTCTGTTGCATAATTAAGTACTGATCAATAAAACTGCACATGATTGAAACCTCAAACACCTCTCACATGATTTTCTAAATTTCTCTCTTATAAGCAATGCATTCACTTCATGCCTATTCACACCTATTCTATATTTATTCTACTTCCAAAATTTAAATAGAGATCATTTGTTTGCACATCAAGATGGAGAATGGATCAGAGAGATGAGTAGTTGGATTTGAGCTACATGTATCATGAGCAACTTCTTCATCACATGGATTTCGTTTCAAAGAAGAGAAATGAAGTCATGGCTACATGGATCTTCTACCAGAGATCATTGGGGAAAATGCATCAAGGAGAGGAAGACATGGACAAAAGATGGAAGAATGTTCAAAGGAGCAAAAAGTGCAAAGCATGCAGGAGGGCATCTTTGACCCCTCCCGAAAGGTATCATTGATGTCCACATTTTTTGTTTTTGACTCACATATATTCCTCAAGTATTTTCTATAGGTATATCACTTCAAAGTAGAGAATCTATCTCCAAGATGGATTTGGAAAGCATCCAAGGTAGCTACCCCAAACATTCTTTGCAACCACTGATTACCGAGTAGTTAGTCCACTTCGGATGTGGGTTGCTCTTTATCTCAGTGTCATTTTTTTGTGATTTTAAGCTTTTTCAAAATATCTTTTTATAAGATTTCAAATGATATAAAAATCTCTAGAAATGGACGAGATTTACTAGGTCTATTGAAAATGCAAAAATTGAGGTATCACATCCATGTAGGCATTTGTGGTGTCCCTAATAACTAGTTGGATGGAAAAGTTTTGCCGAGCCTCACTCCTTGCTAGTTTCTCTTCTTTCAATGAAATGGGAGCTTACGAGTCCTACTTGTCTCCTCCTTTCATGTCCGGTTCACCAAGTATGTCGTAGGTTTTGTAACAAGGAGGGGATAAATCAAGAAAGATTTCATTTTCAAAGAAATATGAGATCATTCATGGTAGAATGAGATTCTTAACTCCTAATGCCAATAACTGCAAGTCAATTGAGTTGTCAAAAGTTGTTTCTGGTATTTTAATGTAGTGGAATCATGGAACTCATCAATTCATTTTTAGTGTTGTGGATGAGTTCTCATGTATCACTTTATCATTCATTCGAATAAGAGTGGGTTTAAACTCTATTCTTGCATATGGATATTCTTACACACTAGCGAGGAGCTTTTCATTCCACTAGCATATAGTTCTCTTCGACTGCAGCAAAGCATTGTAAGACAATGTGAGTATGCTTGATCAGGGGGCCTTTTACAACACGAAGCTACTAAGATCATGATGAAGATATATCCATATTGTAGACTCTATTAATCTGCTCATTCCATTGCCATTCTCCCTTTTTATGTGTTACCGTGCGAACCACACAACACTTATTTGAATGCAAGTAGATCTGTGGTTTGGAATGGAGCTTTTAAGGAGACTAAAGTTGTAGCATATCAGAATAGCTCCTTGATCGACTACTTGCAACTTTCTATTAGTACCATTGTACACTCTGAGGTTGGCCTTCTTAGTTTGGACAGCGGAAGTTGTGTTTTCACTCCCTCGATGTCACTCTCTGACACGTTCTCTTAAATCCACATACACACACGCCTAAGCCCTAATGACGACTACACTCCTGTCTGTGATACAGTCCCATTGGTTTATAGCAAGTTTCTTCACCCTTAAAAGTAAGTCTATCATCAATATAGGTTGCAAGCCATGTTTTTTTTCCCTCACATTCACAAATTTAATAAACAATTTCAAAGGATTGTTTTAATCTGATAACGTACAAGTTCATGGATGGAAGAAAAGTAACCCAAACATTTTCTATCGTATTTAATATGAACATGACAACAAAACTCAATATTATTGACTCTGAAAGAGAGAGAAAAGGATAGGATTCAAGGCGCTAGCTCGCTGTTTCTCTGCAGGTTTAATGGTGTCCTCGCGTCGGTCTAGTAGGGATAATGCGGCGGGGTCTCTGCTTTAGTGGAGCTCTCGCGTCGTCCTTGTACCTTTGCAAGCTGCGTTAGGTGTGGCAGTCTGAACTCGTTGTACCTAAGCATCTTTGATTTGCGTAAGGCCGTCCTCGTGACCTTCTCCCCCTCCCCTCTGGGGTGAGAAGTCGACTCGAGTGGACCGCTTGCTTCGCGATACCCGAGGTCCAGGTATCGCCGGGTGCTATGCCATGTATCGCTGGTCGCTGGTGTATCGCGATACCCGGGTTTAGCACTGGCGATCGCCCTGACGGGTGAGTATCGCCTGGCGTCTGGTAAGTTTCGCCCGCTGCTCGCGACACCTGAGGCCCACGTATCGGCGTGTTCCGAGCTTCGCCTGGTGAAGGCGATCGCTAAAAGTCCCGACCGCTGCTCGCCTGGGTATCGCGACTCCCGAGGCCGTCTTCTTGGTGGCTCAAGTATCGCCTGGGCGATATAGTCGTTGGGCGGCCGCCCCCGCAATCTCTTCCCTCCGGCGATACCTCCGCCCCTGCGACCCCTCCGTCCCGGCGATACCTGTCCTCCCTCCGGCGATACCTCCGACCTTCAGGCGATACCTCTTCCCTCCGGCGATACCTCCGACTCTGCGACGATACCTCGGACCCTGCGACCCCTCCGTCCCGGCGATACCTCCCCTCCCTCCGGTGACATTCGGGGGAACCGGCGCTCTCCCAAACCAAGTGGCCGCCCACGTGCTCATTTAAAACTAGCCTCGCTAGTCTTCAAAAAAGAGAAAGACGAAAAAGAAAAAAGAAGAAAAAGTAGAAAAAAGAAGATGAAAAAGAGGGAAAGTTTAAAAAAAAAAAAGAAGAAGAAAAAGAGGAAAAAAAAAAAAGAAGAAGAAGTAGTAGCGTTTTCTTTGGGGCGGGGTTTTGGGCTTTGCCTGGTGTCTCTCCTTTCGGGATCTTATCGTTTGTCATGCGATGTGATCGGGGGGGGGTGTTGGAGGGTCTTGCCGCTGGGCATTGTTTTTTAAAAGTGGTGCAGGTTCCTTTGGCCATGGATGTGGCTTCGTCCTCCCTCGTGAAAAGTAATCGGGCCCCCCCCCTGGGGAGACCGACTCCCTGGCCGCTCTGCTGGAGGGGGGGTCATGTGCCGCCCCGGGGGCACCCGAATGTGTTGATTCCCCCATCGTGTCCCTCAGTAGACCCGCAGTTCTGTCTGCTCAGGAGGAGCTCAAGAAAGTTTGCCTCGTCGGCCAAGTGTTTGGCCCTAGGCCCCCGCTCGAAATCGTGCGACAATGGCTCAGAAAAGAGTGGTTCCCTCGGGGACTAATTGTCAGCAAATGTCAGTTCTTACCAGCAAACCACATGCTGCTAGTCTTTGAAAATGAAGAGATGGCGTTCCAAGCCCTAAGCGTTGGCACCTGGCAGCTCGGTCGGGCGACCCTGTGCTTATTCAGATGGTCCCCGGACTTTACCCCCGACAAATCGAAATCCCTTCGGTACCCTCTTTGGGTTGAGCTCCCTAACCTCCCATACTTCTTGTACAACTTCGTGTGGGACATAGTCTCCCCTATCGGCAAGCCGTTGGCTTCACGAGAAGACATTGGTGGTCTCATCTATGAGGGGGCAAGACACTCGTTCAATGCTAGATGGCACCCACAAATCTGCGTCGAGGCCGACCTCAGCTCGCCGCTTCCATCAACGATCAAAGTGGACATGGGCGAAGGTGATGTTTGGGAGCAGGATATCACCTACAAAAACCTCCCCAACGCGTGCTTCCGTTGTGGCCAGCAAGGTCACAGGATTAAAGACTGCCCTCTCAGGCAAAAAAACAAGCGATCTCAAGAAGCCTCCAAAACTGCTCAAGACAACTTTGACGATTTCACCCACTTGACCAAGGAAGGGGAAGGCAAGGGCTTTCTCAACCCACAAGCTGATGCCGATGGCTTTACTGAAGTTAGAAGAAGAAGGAAAAGAAGTCCGCGGGCCAACGGTGGGAGGAACAACCTGCCAATTACCCCTCACAGCAATCTGTATTGCAATCTTGGAAAGGAGATCAACGAGCTCGACTACCCAGGTGGGAAGTCACCGGAGGTAGACAACTACGACGAAGCCCTAGAGATCCCTGACAACAAAGAAACCCCCCAGGAGGGCTACACTACAAGCAAAGAAGATGGTTTCACTACTAATAATGAAGACAACATGGATAGTGAAAGTTCCATCATTGGATCGACGATCCCGGAAACGCTGCCGAGCACGGGGCCCAATTCTCCCCAGCGGGGGGCATCCCGCAAAGGAAAACAGCCTTTGGGGTTACCCTGGAAAAGCCCCCATAAGAACCGACTTCTAAGTCGAGATCAGATCCCAGCGAAAAAGAAAGATGAAGCCAAGAGAAGAAAGGACAAGGCTCCCTCCCGCAAAGAGGGATCAATACAAAAATGATTATCATCTCGCTAAACGCTAGGGGGCTAACCGACCCCTCAAGAGCGGCCATCATTGGTCAATGGCTCCGCGACATTAGCTTAAAACCAGACATCATATGCATTCAAGAGATTAAAATTGACGGTGAAGACCTTCTGAAACGGCTCAGACTTGTTTCCTCGGCCCATGTGTGGATCCCAACAAAGCACCAACGGGGGTCCGGTGGAACGGCTATCGGCGTTAAACAACCCTGGCTCGAAAAGATTGAGAACTCCATTGAAGATGTAAATCACCGCTGGATTGCGGTTTCTTTTGGTGCTCCCCTCTGTGTTACTATGGTTTCTTTGTACGCTCCTAACGGGGATTTGGAGAGGCTGAACACTTGGACTTCTCTTGACTCGCTTCCCCACAACGTGCTTATTTGTGGAGACTTCAACATGGTGGAAGACCCTATGGACAGATGGATGGGCAAGGGCAAGGTCATCGACAGTCGGGAGAAAGAAACGTGGGACATGACCAAACTCCACTTGGATTTGGTCGAATTCAAAGACTCGAATGGCTTTTCCTGGTCGAATCTCCAAGCGGGCGAGGATCTGAGGAAAGCTAGACTTGACAGATGCTACATCTCCCAGAGCTTTACTCATCTGTGGGGCCACCCTTCCATCACGCAACGCACTGACCTCACCATCTCCGATCACTACCCGATCATTATCACTTTTCAACCTCCCAACAAGACCCACAAGGCTCCGTGGTTCCATGCCAACGCTTCCACCTTCTCTCTCCCCTCTGTCCATCAAGAGATTGCTGAGGTGTGGAAGGTGGCATTCGCCTCTGGCTTGGCCCCAGCCAAGTGCTGGAGAAATGCGGTCGACCAGTCGCGCAAGATCATGATCAGAACCAAGAAGTTGCTCGAGACAGTGCGGCGGGCTCGTAGGGAAGCGCTTTACCACAGACTCTGGCGACTCGAGGAGGAAGTGAACAAAGGAAAACACCAAGCCCAGAAAGGTCTCCGGAAAATCAGAGCAGCGCTGAGATACGAGGAAGAAATACAAAGGAAGAACTTGCAAATCTTCTTCAAGGAATGGTGGGCTGGAAAAGCCGACAAACCCACCAAAGAGATGTGCAGTATCCTTAAAAGGAAACACAACAGAGAGACGATTCCCCTACTGCTAGACCCACATGGCAATGTATGCGACTCGGAAGAAGATAATTTTGGCATCATCGAAGGGCACTTCACGAGACTCCTGGGAACCTCGAACCCCCTCTCCCACCATAGAAGGGACTGCATGGCTGCCATTTCTAGGGTTTCCCCCCGGAGAATCCCACCCAACCTCCACTCCCTGCTTCATGCCCCGATCTTTGAATCAGAAATCATAGAGGTCATTGATGCCCTCCCTCTTGGAAAAAGCCCGGGACCCGACGGACTCACTAACGAGTTTTTTAAATCCTTCAAGCTGGTGGTTGCCACCCCTCTTCGGTTGGTTTGGCAAGAAGCGCTAAAATTTGGTGCTCTTCCTTCCTGTATAAATAATGGAATTATCAAGCTGATTCACAAGAAGGGGGAAAAAAATAGAATCGAGAACTGGCGGCCAATTACGATGCTCCAAACAGGATACAAGATCGTCGCCAAAGTCATTGCCAACAGACTTGCGTGCCACCTGAGATCTTGGCTTAGTGAGGACCAAAAAGGTTTCATCAAAGGCAGGTCCATCCTGGAAACCATTGTGGATATTTGGGAAGGTATTCAATTTGCAAATGAGTCGAATCAAGATGTGGTCTTCCTCAAGATCGACTTTGACAAAGCCTACGATAGGCTAGAATGGGACTATCTTCTGCAGTCGCTCCAAGACCTCGGATGTAGTCAGAAATTCACCAAGATGATCGCGACCCTTCTCGGCAACGCAACGACCCAAATCAACGTTAACGGCAAACTTTCGAAGGCGATCCATCTTAAAAGATCTATTAGACAAGGGTGCCCTCTTGCCCCCCTTCTCTTTGCCATTGCCACTGAGGGGCTGAGCAGACTTGTGGCTCATCATGTGGAGGCTGGCAATATCAAAGGCCTCCAGCTACCCCACGACCACAGTCAAATCATCATGAGACTTTTTGCCGACGATATGAACGCGTTCGTTCACAATGATAATACCAGCCTGGAGACTTTCTGGAGGTGTCTTGATACCTTTTGTGAGGCCTCTGGATCCAAAATCAACCACAATAAGACCGCCTTTAGGGCCATTGTGGGACATCAACCTGGCCCTCTCATGGATCATGGCTGTCAAATCATTCCGCAGGGCCAAATCTTTCGGCTGCTTGGAATCCCCTTGGGGTTTGGCGTCTCTATGGAGCAGCGATGGAACTGGGTGCTGGCCAAACTTGAAAACAAGCTCAATTACTGGAGAGGCATGCAAATCAATCTCGCTGGACGGGCGATGGTTATCAACACGTTCCTCCTCTCGTCTACCATCTATTTCCTTTCTTGCTGGAGACCGAATGAGCAAGGCCTGTCCAAACTGAATAGCATCTGCAGAAACTTTCTTTGGACGGGCGATCATAACAGAAGGGGGGTGCCTAAAATCAAATGGGCCATCTGCACCAGCCCTAGAGAGAGTGGGGGGCTTGGCATCCTGGACATTGGGTGTATGGCTAACAAACTGGCGGCCAAATGGATGATTAAAGCTTGGTGCAATAGGGAGGCCTCGTGGGCCAAGCTGATCTTCAGAAACAAAAATGAGTTGGCCCTCACGGGATCCCCGAACTGGAAGAACCTTGATATCATGACCCTGCTATTCTCCCCGATTCCTGTCTTCCCGAAAGGCTCCAATCTCATTTGCTCTCTTTGGAAGGGCTGGAACAAAGTCAAAAGCCTCACAAGAGTTAGTGAGGACTGGAAGTGGGCGGCCGGAATCAGACAAAACGACTCTATCTGGTTTCCGATACATGGCATCCGGAGTGTGGAGTCGTGGAACATTCAAAATGCCAAGAAGTTATGGAACAAAGGATTCAAAAAATGGAAACACCTCTGGAAACATGACACCAACAGTTGGATCAACTACGAGGATATCGACCCTCGCATAAACGTCTCCTACGAAGAATGGAACACCTTGCAAAGCAGATGTCTCGCTTGGGATCGCCACAAAACTCGCCTTCTCATGGGACACGATGCTCCGAACGCGCGTGGTCTCAAATGGCACAATGGAAATAGCCTACCCAAAATCCCGAACATCAAAGAAACGACTGACCTCCAGGTCAGCCTCAACAGGAAGTGGTGCCTGTCTTGGACGCGGCTTCGGTGGGACATGAAATTCATGGGTATCTGGCACCCACTTATAGAGATTAAGAAGTCTGTCCTCTTATGGCAAATTCTTCATCGAGGGATTTGGACTAACCATAAGGCAAGCAAAATTTGCGGGTTCCCTCCGTGGTGCAAACGCTGCCACCGTGCTATCGAAGATGTCCCACACATCTTCCTTACTTGCCCCAACTCCTACAAAATCTGGCAGACGGTTGGACTGAAAATCAGAGTTCAGAAACAGCTTAGTTGGAAACAGGTCCTTTTGGGAGAAGCGATCGGATGCTCTGCGGCTCTCTGGAACGCAATCAGAGGGGAAGTCCTGTGGAAAATTTGGCGGGAGCGGTGTGCTCTCAACTTCGGCGACCCCCCCAGGGAGTGGTCGATTGAAAAATCTCTATTCCTCCTTGGCAAAAGGATTGCCAACAGCAAGAAATCCCCCCCCTTCAGGCACCATCAAGTCCTCCTTTTGATCAACAACAAGCTCAAACCCAAGTGGGCCCCGCATGAGGGCGACGAGAGGGTGATCAACCTTCTTTGTAATGCAACCTAGGAATCAGCCAAGCTTCCCCTGCTTTGTGGGATTTGGGGGGTCCCGTGGGCACTAGTCCCCTTCCATTGTACCTTTGTTTCTTAATTTAATTCAAGTCCGGGAGAGTAGGCTATTGCCGAACTTCCTTTATATTAAAAAAAAAAAATATTATTGACTCTTCCTCGCTTGACAACAACATCGGAGGTTTTCTCGAAGTGCACAGGTCACGAGCAATTTTCCTCATTCCAAAAAGCTGAATCACGTTACAAATGTTTTTCCTATGCAATTCAATTTTAAAGCTGTAATCTTTGCAAAAAACAAAAAAAAGAAAAATATATATGCATTGAGAGTTATAGAATCAACTTATTTCCTATTCAATGAAGAACATCGAGCTCACATGCATTCACAGGTAGTTCTGAATATAAATAAGTCTATAATGACTTCGAATGTCCATGACCCTGCAGGTAAGGACTACGTCTACCTCATCTTCTTGTCCTTATTTTTTATCATTGCAAACAATTCATCAAAAACCATTCATCATTTCCTTGAAACAGTTCCTATTATGCACACAAATAAAGATTCAGCAAAATCAACTATAGTTGCTTTTCTGAGTTTACAATAAAAGCCAATGCTTATGCAATAATGTAAAAAGTCAGGGCGAGGCTTGAATCAACTTACAGTTCTATTGCAATCCCACTAAACTGTTTTCTGCACCAACACCATGGCAAACTTGTGCTTCCTCATCATAATCACATTGGTACTTTTATTTCCAAGGTTGCTCAGCATTGGTAAAATTCACAATTCGTGCTGCAAGTCCAGGTAGCTTTAGGAATTCCTCGTGATGAGTCGATTGGCACCCATTCCTTGAACTATTCATAGCCTCTAGTAGATCGCAAAATCAATTTTCCCCCTTTGGATGAATCCTGCTGAATGCCAATGCAAAAGTAGTTGTTGTTCCCCCTCCTGTGCTCATTGACCATCCACAAAGTATGTGGTGTTAAACACTTTCTCTACTTCACTACGTGGAAGACTTATTCGACTGCCATTCTCCTATAATGACTTGCGCACAGGAACTGAGTAAAGCCTTTCTCATTTGTTTTAGCTTCAATGAATTATCAAAGGTCTCTTCTTTTAGATGAATGATCTGCGCCTTCTACCTTTATGCGATTTTCGCATCTCCCAAATCAAGAGCTTTCCTGTTCCTTTCATAAAGTGCACTTGCCTTTTTGCATGTAATTCTCCCTCTTACAACGTTTTGACAAAATCAGTAGCTCACTCCTCAAAGTCCTCAATTGACAATGGAAGAAATTCCTTCAGCGATATTGCTCATCCCATATTCTTCCAGCAAAACCCTCCTCTATAACTTCTTCTCTCTGTCGTACACGTTGGAGAGCTTCATCTTTCATGATCACTAATTAGCCGAATCTATGTAACCTCTTCTCAATACACGCACCACGGTCTGAGGAGGAATAATCATTTCGTTTCCAAATCGATCCTGATTTCCTCAACACATGTGGCCACTATAGAAAACATCTTCCACTAGGATAGCAAGTCTCTCAATCTTCTTAAGAACACAAGTGCTTAATGACAGTGAAGATGATGTCCGCTATCACATGAACAAGGCACCATTTTTTCCCCCAAAATAGCAATTTTCCCGCGTGCTCTCTTTTCCCTTCTTGAAGTCCAGCTTCTTGTTCTCCAAAAACTCCTTCATGTGACTTCCTTTCTAGTATGTATATACATACTATACTATTTAATCTGTACAGACAATGTATGTGCTCACATGCACATGCACGCATTAGCTCTCATATGCTCATACGCATGTTTTTCACATTTGTTAGTATGTGTGCACACAATAATACGCACGAAAGCACTCACATCGATACTCACACACACATATGCGTTCAAGCACTTCAAATAACATCTTTTACTGCATTTCACAATAGCACAATTTAAGAAGCTAAAAAGTCACCGAAATGAATGGCGAGCATTGAAGACACGGATGGTTTCATAGTTTATGTCTTCTCCATCAATCAAAACAGTCTGAAGATGGGTTATAACTTTCAAATGTGTGGTGCAAGATTGGTTTCACATGTTATAAGCACTTATGTTCCAAAGCAATAGTGATACAACATTAAGAGGTGTGTAAAACCCTTTGTCGAGTGAATACACATCACATCTGCTAGACTAATATCCACATACCCAAGCAGCTCATGTCGATGCAACCCCATGCTTGAGCCTTTACTCCAAATATCATTTTGATTCTATCATTCTCTGGTGCCTCAAGACCACACATACATCACATTTATATACGCACACAATGATTATCCTTGTATGCTCCAATACTTACGAACTAAGATCAACATGTGAAGAATGCAAAAACACCACAACATGGATACTTAATCAATCAAACATATGTTCAGGATAGAATTCACTTGGGTTAATGAAATCCCTTATTAGTTGACCATCTTAAAATATCCATATGATTGTTTATGATAATAATCAAATCTTCTACATAATCAACTTGGGAAAAAAATAGGAAACGTATGTCCTTTCCACCTAGATTACACTCACCTTTTATTGTCCTTGGCTAGTGGGTTTGGCTTGGTTGTAGGGTTGAATTAAATTCATGACTACATTGCTTCATGTGTGATACATGAGATAGAGAGAGACAACAGTCGTAATAGAGATATAGGGGCTTCACCTACTGATGAGGTAAGAATGGAGCTTTACGTGGGTTTGAAATTGCATCTACTAGAGTGAATGAAGAATACTAAGTATGGAGTGGCATCAGGTGAAGAATGAGAATCATCTTCTATTGATAGAAGCAACAAAGGTAGTGCATGTGCATGAACAAGCACCATATCTAATGAATGAACCCAAAGAGTACCTTCAATGCATATACGAGTTCCAATTTTGGCGATTCCAATTTTAGCATACACGTTGAAGATAATATAGTGGCATATCATGTATACATGCTGCAGATGATCAACAAAGTACTGAAAAAATATTTGTAGATTGTCTTTTGGCTAAGAAATATAGATATTGTACAATAATGGTATTTAATACAAGATTTAATTATTCAAGCCCTTGTATTAAAGGATGACGTCCAAAGTTTATCATGTATCAAAAAGATACATCCTCTCTCATTCTAAAGTCAATCTCTCCAAGCATATGTCACACAATTGTTGGTGCATTTTACCCAAGCCTACATGCTTGATATGCTTGATATTATCCTCATTTGTAAGTCACATGTGTAGTCATGTGAACACCTCTTGTAAAAGAGTTCATTTTTATCTCTTGTATTTGAAAAAAGAAAAAAGGAAAAGGATGGCTTACCTCATCCATGATGTAAAAGCAATTTCGTGGCTCTAACTACCTAAATCATGAATTTTTGAGTTGAGGGAATATCTCCTAACTTTGGTGATCACTTTTAGGTGGAGCCATTCGAATTCGAATTCAAAACTCCCTCCAAGAATAGCTATAAAAAGAGCAAGAAGGAAGAGGCGATTAGCAAGCCTTGTACGTGACCACTTCATGTCATTTTGTAGAGATTGAAGATCTTACTCCATAGCTCTATCATTCTACTCCCATTGTGCAAAGAAATGTGGTTGTAATCATATGTGAATCTATATGTCTATCACCATTTACTTCTCTGTTTTGTTCTCTGCTTTACTCACTCAAAGCAGTACCTTCAAAAGGTCATATCTCGAGTTATACTCATTCTTTTTCAGTGTTTTAACATGCGTTGGATAGCTCTTACTGTCTAGTTTTTGCCTATACATTTTCATGGTCATTGGATTAATATTTTGAAGATATCTGCAATTTACTGCTCACTGGTCTATCTCTGCAGAGCCCCGAGAATGGCGGGCATGTTCTAGACTTTGTAAAAATTTGTTCTCAATGCTCAGTCCATCATTTGAAGTGTTTTAACTTGTATTGGGAAGCTTGCTAAGTCTTTTTGCTATGCCCAAAAGGAATTTTTCAAATTCCTACCAGGTTGAGAGCACTGTTCATTTTTTCCAACTGGTGTATGTCCAAAAATAGCAACTTTTGGGAGCTAGTCATTTCGCAACTTGTCTATCTTCACTTAAACTTTTGGGATACATGTTCCAAAGTACTTGGCTGATATTTTGGTGGATTTAGGAATCTCAAAGGGTCTACTAATCAACTCTGAAGTCTCAGTTGGCTGGTGTGAAGCTGGTTGTAGCGGCACCTACTCATCTTTGGATTGCATCCACCATCTCTCTTCACAGTGGTATCAGAGCATAGTCAAGCAATATGGGAGATGGATTTCCATCAACAATTGACAAATTGGATCGAAACAACTACCTGGCATGGTCTCTAAGGATGGAGGCTTACCTTCAAGGGAGGAATTTATATGGATTCATATCCGGAGATGAAGCAATGCCAACCATGAGGAACAAAGGGCAACCATCACATGAAGAAGTGGAAGGACTTTTGAATTGGTGTTCGAAGGATGCACTTGCAAGGTCCTATATTCTAAACTCAATCTCTGATTTTCTTTTACCTCATGTCAAGGGATGCAAGACATCAAGAGAGACCTGGAATGCACTTGCTTCTTTCTTCTCTCCCAACACTCGAGCAAGGAAGAACCAATTGTGGATGGAGTTCACAACAATGAAGAAAAGCCCGAAGCAAAATGTGACTGATTATGTCACAAAGATGAAGGAGATTTCCGACCAACTTGGAAGCATTGGAGAGGTAATTGAAGAGGGGCAAATCATTAGACAAATCATAAATGGAATCAAATGAGACGACAAGTGGGAGTCATTCGCAACAGCCATGGATTTATACATGGATATGCATGTACCCGACCTCAACACACTCATGGGCCAGCTCTTCACTCATGAAGCAAAGATTAGCAAAGGTGGTGAGTCCTCAAGAGGTAATCAAACTTCTGCCTTATATTTTGATAAAGCTAAGGTCAAGGACAAGTCAAAGAATAGGAAGAATGAAGATGAAGGTAGCTCTTTCCAAGCAAACTTTGCAGGTAGAGGAAGAGCTAGAGGAAGAGGTAGAGGTGGAAAGCAAGGCAGGGGGAGATTCCAATCATCTCAACCTTGCAACATATGTGGCTTATCTAACCATACTACTGAAGAATGTTTCAGGAATCCAAGGAACTCAAGAGGAAGAGGATTCAATAGAGGTGGCTATGGATCAAATAGAGGTAGATACAATGGAGGCTACAACAACAACAACTACTACAACAACAATTACAACAACAAAAACTATCAAAGTGGCCATAGAGGAAGAAGAGATTACAATAACTATGCAGAGGACCAAAGTCAAGAAGATTCATTATTGATTATGAACTTATCAGCAAAGAAGGGTAAGGATGATGATCACATATTTTACATTGATTCGGGATGCTCAAACCATGTAGCAGGAAATGTGGCTTTACTTTCTGATTTGGAAGATCCTCATAATAAGCATGAAGTGCAGACAAGAGATGACACAAAGCACTCAGTGGAGAAGATAAGTAATGTGAAGACATCATATGGGAATATGAACCTCTTAAGCAAAGTCTTGTATGTCCCTACAATTACCAAAAATTTAATAAGTGTTGGACAGATTGTTGAAATAGGATTGCAGGTTAGATTCAACTGATTTGGAGCATATGTTGAAGACCCAAGGCAAGGCTTTCGAAGGATTGCCAAAGGAGAAAAGACAGGAAGGCTTTTCACTTTTGAAGTGGAAGATACAAAGAACATAGCTTTGTTTAGCTATGGATCTCAAACTCTAATAGAGTTGGAGATATGGCACAAAAGGCTTGCTCACATTGGTGAGAGGACACTCAGACAAATTTGCAGGGACCAAAGTGTACTTTGTTTGCCTAATATCACAAGGCAACACATGATTTATAAGTGTGAAGCTTGTCAACTCGGCAAGGCTCATAGACAACCTTTCAATAAGAAAGGATATATGCATCAAAATCCTTTGGATCTAGTGCACACGGATGTGTGGGGTCCAAGTAAGGAGCCATCTATATCAGGCTCAAGATATTATGTGTCTTTCATAGATGATTGTAGCAGGTGGACCATTCTATTTTTCATGAAGCACAAGGATAAAGAGTTTAATTGCTTTAAGAAGTATATTGCTCTTGTTGAAAACCAAACAGGTAGGACTTGGAAACGACTCAGATGAGATGGTGGAGGAGAATACTTCTCTTCTGAATTTGATGCCTTCTTGCATGAAAGAGGCATTAAAAGGGAAGTCACTACAAGGTATACACCCGAACTAAATGGTGTAGCAGAGAGGAGGAGCAGAGCTATTGTCGAAGCTGCAAGGTCCATGCTCAACGAAAAGGGATTGCCAAACTACCTATGGGCAGAGGCTGTGTCGACAGCCACATATCTCATAAATAGACTTCCATCTAAGTCACTAGATGGAACCACTCCATATGAAGTGTGGAATGGAAGAAGACCTAGTCTAGAGCATTGTAAAATCTTTGGATGCTTAGCCTATGCTCACATTCCTTCTCAAGTAAGAGGGAAATTGGATCCCAAGGCAGAGAAGTGTGTATTTATTGGTTATGACCAAAAGCAAAAAAGATATAGATTGTACAATCCAACCAATAAAGGATTTTCTATGAGTAGAGATGTAATTTTTTATGAAAACAAATCATGGTTTGATGATGACAGGAAAGTGAAGCTGCCATATGACTTGGATGAAGATTTTCCATCACTTCAACCAAAGGAGCCAAAGCAGATTGAAGAAAGTGATTCGGAGATTGACCTAGAAGACTTGGAAAGACTAAAGCTTTGGAAGAACAAAGGTAAAGCAAAGATGCAAGATGCTAGATATGGACCCGAGAGCTCACATCAACCACTTAGAAGGTCTTCAAGGGAGAAGAAGAAACCAGAGAGGTTTGGTTATGATACTTCTTTGGTCACCAAGCACTCAATCTACATTGCAAAGGATTCAACCAATGAAGAACCTACCACATTCGAAGAAGCACAAAGCAAGAAAGCTTGGAGAGATGCAATGGATGAAGAAATGGAAGCCCTGAAGGAAAACGACACTTGGGAGCTTGTACCTAACAAGCCATCTATGAAGGTAATTGGATCTCGTTGGATATACAAAATCAAGAGGAATCCAGATGGAAGTATAAATAGATACAAAGCAAGGTTAGTTGCTAAAGGGTTTGCTTGGAATCTCTATCAACTTGATGTAAAGAATGCTTTCTTGAATGGATGGATTTCTGAGGAAGTGTATATCGCACAACCTCCTGGATATGAGGATGCACATCATCCTAACTATGTATGCAAAATAAAGAAAGCTTTGTATGGATTGAAGCAAGCTCCAAGAGCTTGGAATTTCAGATTGGTGACTTATTTGCAGGACCAAGGATTCAAAGCTAGCAAGACGGATACCTCTTTGTTCATAAAGAGGAATGGATATGAAGTGATCTATTTATGTGTGTATGTTGATGATATTATTATCACAAGCAATGATCTCGAAGGAATCAAATAGGTAAAGAGTCAAATGAAGGAGGAGTTCAAAATAAGTGACCTCGGACCACTCACTTATTTTCTTGGATTGGAGTTGATCTACACAGATTTAGGTATATACATCACACAAAGGAAGTATGTCCATGACATGCTCGTCAAGTTCAAGATGGAAAATACCAAGTGTGCAGGTACACCTATGGAGCAAAATCATAAGCTTAGTGCTTATGAAGGAGAGCCAATTGAAGACATCACAAGCTATCAAAGCTTGGTTGGAAGTTTGAACTATGCAACACTCACAAGGGTGGATATATGCTATAGTGTTAGCATATTGAGTCAGTTTATGCATAAGCCGAGAAGACCACATATGAAAGCGGCCAAGAGAGTCCTCATGTACCTAAAGGGGACCATGAATGAAGGTTTGTTTTATTCATTTACTTCAGATATTGAGCTAAAGGTCTACTCAGATGTAGATTGGGCTGGATCTAGAGATGATAGAAGAAGCACATTTGGGTATATATCATTTGCAGGTTCAAAAATCATATCTTGGTCATTGAAGAAGCAACCAACCGTGGCATTATCTTCTACTGAAGCAGAATATAGAGATTTGGCTAATGCAACTCAAGAAATCATGTGGTTAAAGTCTTTGTACACAGATCTTGGACTTCATTCTTCAACACCTCATATTTTTTGTGACAACACAAGCTCACTACATCTAGCAGCTAATCCGGTATACCATGCTAGAACCAAGCATATTGAAGTCCACTACCATTATGTAAGGGAGAAGCTAATGAGCAAGGATATTCAACTATCCTATGTCTTTACAGATATGCAATGTGCCGACATGTTGACTAAAGCTCTTGATGGTACAAAGTTAAGTAGATTCAAGTTGATGATTGGCTTGCAGGAAATCAAGGACAATTGAAGACTTATTTGGAGGCCAAGCATGTTAGGCTTGAGGGGGAGCTGTTGGTGCATTTTACCCAAGCCTACATGCTTGATATTATCCTCATTTGTAAGTCACATGCGTAGTCATGTGAACACCTCTTGTAAAAGAGTTCATTTTTATCTCTTGTATTTGAAAAAAGAAAAAAGGAAAAGGATGGCTTACCTCATCCATGATGTAAAAGCAATTTCGTGGCTCTAACTACCTAAATCACGAATTTTTGAGCTGAGAGAATAAAATTCAAAACTCCCTCCAAGAATAGCTATAAAAAGAGCAAGAAGGAAGAGGCGATTAGCAAGCCTTGTACGTGACCACTTCATGTCATTTTGGAGAGATTGAAGAGCTTACTCCATAGCTCTATCATTCTACTCCCATTGTGCAAAGATTCATTGCCAATGTGGTTGTAATCATATGTGAATCTATACGTCTATCACCATTTGCTTCTCTGTTTTGTTCTCTGCTATACTCACTCAGAGCAGTACCTTCAGAAGGTCATATCTCGAGTTATACTCATCCTTTTTCAGTGTTTTAACATGCGTTGGATAGCTCTTACTGTCTAGTTCGTGTTTATAAATTTTCATGGTCATTGGATTAATAGTTTTGAAGATATCTACAATTTACTACTCACTAGTCTATCTTTACAGAGCCCCGAGAATGGCGGGCATGTTCCAGACTTTGTAAAAATTTGTTCTCAGTGCTCAGTCCATCATTTGAAGTGTTTTAACTTGGATTGGGAAGCTTGCTAAGTCTATTTCATTAGGGGAAAAAATGAACCCTGAATGGGCCTTTTAGATTAAGGAGTGATTAGTGATGGACCAATCAGAAGAGGGTGGTGGCCACAGTCTATGCCCTATAAAATACTAGGCTGAAGGGGGAAGAGGGGACATATTTCTCCCTTATTTAATGAGCTACCTCTAGAGAGAGAAGGAATCTCGTAACTTTGTTGGGCCCAAAAATTCAAAATTGCTAAAAAGTTAAAAAACTCATCATAACACCTGAAAATGGACCCCCCCATTACTTTTTAGGGTCAAAAGTACTCTTTTTGACCCCAAATTCAAAATCCGTGCATGTTTTGAGCTCAAAAAAATGGGTTTTTTCAAAAATACTCAAAAAAGAGTTATGTCCCTCCTAAACCTCACATTTTCATACCTAGGTCCCAAAAAGTCATCTTTTCCCACTAGTTTCACTCTGTAGCACACCATTGAAGCTCCTCTTTCTACACTTCAATCTACCTGCATCTCCTATCTCGAATTACTATTGTAGCTTGAAGACTTTTAGCTTCAATGGCAATAGCTAAAGCGTCTAGGCAACCGAAAGATGAAATCCTCAGAGTAAGATGTCACAATATCAAGGCCACAGATGGACAGTGGCTATCACATGAGTACTCCAAAGGTGCATGGGTGTACATGCAACCCTCTAGAGTTGGGCCTCATCGAGTTAGAGATCGTGGAAACTTAGATCTTCATTGGAAGGGAAAGTTACTTGGCTTCAAGAAGCACAGAGACAATGGGATGGTTGCTATTGTACAACATGTTTTTACAATGGCAACTATGAAACTTGAAAACTCTAGTAGAATGAGATATCCTGTGAATTGTAAGTATTACTCTACAATATTTTATGTTTTCTTGTGTCGGATATATTTCTGAACTATTTAGATATGTTTTTGTTTGTTTCAGATATATTTCCTTCTACTTTGCTGGAAGATCAACCACTTCATAGTCTCACAGGTACTTTCCAGGCATTGCATGCAGATGTTGGTGCACTAGTCTTTCCAGAAATATCTCCTGCTCAACTTTACCATGTTAGAGTTTTCTTTTACACACATAGATATGTTGTACCCTCTACAATGAATGGTTTTGGAAGGTTAGAGAGAATTGAAGTACATTCTCTTCTTAGCTTGGAGTGGCCAAAACCTGGTATATGGTCCGTATCATCTTTGAAGCAAAAGATGGTAATGGATATACATAACTCTTTGAAATTCACAAAAGTGTCTAGGTCTGTAGGTTTGCACTGGTCTTTTCCCATTCTTTTTTTTGTATATTTATTCCAAGGATTCTCATTCCAAGAGACTTCCACCATGTTCATGTGTAAAGATATCACATATGAGCAAGTCGAAAGTCTTCTTGGTGAAGATTGGGGTTTGATAGAAGGAATTGCAAAAGGTGATAAATATCTTTGTAAAATAGGTGGAACAGGTATAGGATTTTGATATTTGAAACAACGTACTTCATTATATATCAGATTCTACTATGATCATTGGATGTGCAAACTTGGCAAATGGATACCATTTCAAAGTTCAGAGGGATCTTTACAGTCATTTGAAATAAAGCTTAGATTGCCCAATAATGAAACAGAAACTATTTTAGTGAATAATCATTGGGCCTTGGCTAATCTGAGAGAACACCTGATGATTATGGGGTTTGAAGGACTAACTCAATCCAAATTCAAAATTTGAGGACATAAGGTAAGAAATGTTTCGGGCTTTTGTTAAAGTAATCTTTTCATTATTGTTTATTTTACTTTAATGACTTCAATTTCTTGCAAATTGATTACAGGTGGGCAGAAGAATGGAATACAAAATGAAAGTCCCTGTAGATTGGAGAAAAGACGGAACAAAACTCTCATTCTCATAGTTCTTTTGCAACCTGATAATGTCACTTCTTGGGCCCCAGTCATTGTATCTCATAGTTTTTTCACTTTCAAGAACCTTGTAAAAAGTAGGACAATTGATTCATGTTAGATATTGTATATACCTTCTTCTCTGATCCCTTCTCTCCTACTAAGATATCTAAAAATCCTCTTGATCTAGAATTGTTCTAGAAATACTTTACATCATGGATGAGCATCACAAATTTTGTGATGCGTTCTTGCATTTGCAAGCACTTCAAGTTGTACAATCATTGATACCAATGATTTGTAAATTTTGTAAGATTTGATATTTGTAATGAAAACATGTTTACTCTCACATTTTTGTAGTCTACAACTCTGCATTTATAATTTCTCTTGGTGATTATTCAATTTTTGCTTTTATATAGAGTACGTTCAAGTTCACAATAATTGATATTTTATTGGTTAATTTTCTCAATAGATGATCATTTATGAAGTTTGAAATACAAAGGATATAACTAAAAAATGCCATTCATGTTAGATATACTCAATACTTACTCCTCAAGTACCACAAATGATCCATGGTGCTCTAAGTTATAAGGCCCCCATTATGAGGAGAAACCACTTTGAGAGTACAAACATCCATGGAACCTTAACTTATAAGTTATATGAGTTTTATATCTAAAAATTTATGGTAATAAATGGTCTTTGTGATTGATGCCATGAAGTAAGTGGGGCATAAAAGTTTTGCCAATTTGAATGCCATTCAAGCTGAAAATAAAGGCCCTCTGGTGCCATGGAATTTCCCCATAGAACCTTAATGGGAGGAGTTCAAAGGGGGATTTCTGCCTTATGTGGGGTATAGAGGCACAATAAGAATGCTACACATGAGGATATTATCCTAAATTATACTTTGCAAACTATTTTATCTCATGTGACTATGTTTGTTTATATTGGCTCCCATTGTAGAAGTTGTATATGCATGGATCACTATAGAGTAAGTGACTTGTTAGAAATAAGTTCCACGACTCTAAAAATCTAAATAATAAAGTTTCATATCCACTAAAAATAACCTTGCATGGCATCAAAAGTATCAAAAAAGAGGAGCCATAGAAACATGGGATATGTCTTCGCAAAAGTTTTGTAGAGGCCTATTGTGTGTTTATATGGATGAACTTTTTTTGTGCTTTTGAGGCCATGCAAGTTTATTTCTAGTGGATATGAAACTTTATTATTACAAATTGAATGTCCATGAAACTCATTATGTGCTCAACTCAATTTACCAATGGAAAAATGACTTTATAACCATAAATGATTTGCTCTGCACACATAGCATGTTCACTTGAGTGCATATGATTGTGAACATATGATATAGATCAATGTGGAGTTGAGCATGTGTAAGAAAGGTTATGAAAAAATATATTACCAATGAGATAATTCTAATTACAAAACATCTCTTCAAGAAGAATGATCACATAGTCATATATGCTCCTATCTAGTTCTTGGGATGCATAATTTTCCTAAAATTTGCAAGAATTAATACTTATTTCCACCATTTGATGACTTTGCATGACCTCAAAGCACCAAAAAAGGTTTATATCTCATGAATGGTTTAGATTTTGGAGAAATGGATGCTATCATCATGTCCAGAACATGCAAAAACCCTAAGATTGACTATTTATTTGTCCAATTCTGACATCTAGAGCCTTGGAAACCTCAAAAAGCACCAGAAAAGGGGCAGCCACAGAAGCGCGGGATTGGCCTCTGCAAAACCCGTGCTTCTGTGGCTGCCCCTTTTCTGGTGCTTTTTGAGGTTTCCAAGGCTCTAGATGTCAGAATTGGACAAATAAACAGTCAATCTTAGGGTTTTTGCATGTTCTGGACATGATGATAGCATCCATTTCTCCAAAATCTAAACCATTCATGAGATATAAATATTTTCATAGAATTTATGGTTTTACAATGGTTTCCTTTGTGTTTATGACATCATCTCCCTCTCAAAGCGATAAGTTCCATGCGAAGTAGCTATGTAACTATGATATTTTCTGGAAATTGAATCTTCATAGTTATTGGTCTTCTTAGAGTTCTTTATATGTTGTATTGGAACACGATGATGATGGATATCCATGATGGTACTAGAAAGGGATTGTAGTATATCTAGCTAAAGAATCAAGGGCATGATTCTCATGATGGATATTACTCCTTTTCTGACTCAGATGATGATCTTTTGATGTGGAATGGTGATCGTGGAAGTCTTAAACCCAGCTTGTATCTTCTTCCTAGGACATTTGAATATGATGTGGTTAGTGACAATACAACTCCCTTCTTTCAAATTTTAGGTTCATGGACCTTATTATATGCACAACCTAGTTGAACAATGCAAATACTAGTTTTGATTCTAAGGGATTTGTTTTGCACACATACACTCTTTACGCAAGTTGATACAATTATGAACATATGATATAGATCAATGTGGACTTGAGCATGTGTAAGAAAGATTATGAAAAGTAGATTATCATAATGGAAATGTGATTTTACAAAATGTATCTCATCAACAAGAATGATTACATAATCATGTATGGTCCCATCTAGTTTCTTTGGTTGTATGGTCATCACCTTCACATGAGCTACACACAAGTCAATATCTTTCAAAATAGAAGTAAGGAATGCATCTCCTTCCTCTTGGATGGCTTGAAGTGCTATTGATTATATCCAAAGTCTAGTGCATTAACTTTGAATCACTAAGGATCGATAACATTTGCTCACTTTTTTGTTGCTTTTGCATTAGGAGAAACTTTAGGTTGTGCTACATATGATCTATGATGTGGTTGGTAGTTCTTATTCATTTTACATCTATGCCTTGATTGACATTGTGACACAATTTATGGCATATGTTTCTTTTCTCATATGTGGGTAGTGTTCTTTGACCTTATAGTAGTGACTTTATAGCCTCTACTTGATATTATGTTGGAATATGCATATGTTTCATGATGATTCCTTGAAGCTCTCCTTTTTGGATGACTTGGAATGGTTACTTCATGCATGTTTCATCAGCCATGTTCCATTTGGAGGTAGATTGAGTTCAAATGGTTCATCACCAATGATTAGTGGATCTATTATTCCCCTTTGTGCATGTCCTTAGAATCTTTTTATGAATGGTCACATCTGTGGCAGTTGATCTTCATCATGCTCACAAGAATGATTCTATGGATGAGGGTATGAACTATTTTGATATTCTTAATCGACTTCACTCTGTCATATTGAGCCACTCTATGATTGTATGGTGACCTCTGTTGCATGTAGACCACTTCATCCTCTCTGATGGAGCTTCATCCAAGGTGGTCATTATGTACCTTGAGCATGGATAGGATATACCACAAAAACTTGTTAGTATAAAATAATCAATGATGCCTCTTATGTAACTTGAGTTCCAAGTTGAACCCTAAAACACTTTTTGTGCATGACATTGATCATGATGCAAAGGACTTGCTGATAACCTCCAATTTTCACTTGCAATGTTGTGTTGTAATTTCATGAAAACATTTCTAATAGTCAAACTCTTGCAAAAGTTTTTTGAAGAAAAGCAAGTGAGTATTATTCCAATGAGTCAACATGCACAGAACCACTAATATGACATGTACTTTTTAAGAAATTACTATTAGATCTATAGTGGGAATTTTCCATCACTACTGTACTAGAATCTTGACTGATAAAAATCGATACATCAAAATTCTCCATATGACAATATAACATGTAATATTTCAATGAATAAAATGAGCACAATTTAAAGAAACAAACAACATCTGAATGTAGAATGTACCTTACCTTTCACTATTCCAAGTCATTGATGATTAGTATCTTTAATATGAATTTGAGACTATAACCACAACATGTAGAAAAAAGATAAACATATATAAAATCAAATTCAAAAGGGATATGAAAAGAATATTGGTAGAGGTAGATTTTATTCTAGAAGAAGAACATTGATTTTTGAATCCTCTATAGATTAAAAATTTATTTATTTATTGTTTTGTACAAACAAAAGCATATGTATATGAGTTCTTCATAAACTAAGGATTTGATTTCTTCATTGACTCCTTAGTCATGGTTGCATGCTAAACATACCTAGGCATATTTTCTTTTATGTGTAAGTACTATGTGGAAATATCAATCATGTTCTCTTTATAATTCATGTTCCTAATGAATAACTTCTATAATCATGGCGAAATGCTTCCACACACATTTTCCTATCCATACTATGTAATATTGGTGTCATAATTCTTTTGAAAAGAAGGAGAAGTAAGAGAAACTATTAACAATTTAAAGTGCTTCTTTGGTGTTGATGAAGCACTTATTTCGTAGATGAATTACCTATGCAAAGGAAATATTGGTTTAATTCTTTTGCAAATATGAGAATCAAGAAAAATATATACCTCATTAGAATAATATGGTGTCTCTATCCCCCAACTCCACATGAAAGAGCTTCGAATGATGGTATTGTGTGCTTTTCCTCCTGAAAAATAGTAGATGAATATTGGAAAGTAAAATGAATAGTACATCTTTGATCACAAAGAAAGAATGAACCACCTACTTGGACATGCATATTGTCATCTCATGGGAGAAAAATTTCTTTGTGAGTGATTCTATTATTGTTACATCTTCTCCTTGGAGGAAATTGTGCGAGAACCCCATGGCTGCTAGAATTCAAGAGGTAAGAGAGAGAAAGATAGAAGAGAATCAAAATAACATGTATAATGGACTAAGAAGTATTTGTACATAGAGAAAATTACTTTTTGATATGTGTATGGGTCAAGGTGAGGTTTTCCATTCTATGTGAGTGAAAATGAGAAAAATTTGAAAAACTCATTTTTTGAGGTAGGGAAAGTTACGAGTTTGATGATGTGGCACTTTACTTTTGGAGCAGTTTGAAAAAAGAACTATTTTGAGTGATTTTATTAAAAAATCCATAAAAAAAAGTAACTTCTGACATGTATATTAAAAAATGGGCGCTTTTTAGTAAACAATAACTAACTCTGTGACTTTTAAAAAAAAAGTCATTTTTTTATTCACAAAGATGGACGGATTTGATGATGTGTAAAGTGGAATCTCTCTCTCTTCCTTTTGCAGAAGAGAGAGATGACCCTACTTGGGCCTAAAAAATAGCCTAGTATTGCCTACTAAAAAGTGCTCTATTAAATGCACTTTGTTCCCTCAAGCAAGAACAAGATTAGGCTTAATCCCTTAAAATTAGGAATCCTTACAAGGCCCATGCAGGGTTCATTTTTTCCCCTAATGTGCTATGACAAAAAGGAATTTTTCAAATTCCTACCAGGTTGAGAGCACTGTTCATTTTTTCCAGCAGGTGTATGTCCAAAAATAGCAACTTTTGGGAGCTAGTCATTTCGCAACTTGTCTATCTTCACTTAAACTTTTGGGATACATGTTCCAAAGTACTTGGCTGATATTTTGGTGGATTTAGGAAGCTCAAAGGGTCTACTAATCAACCATGAAGTCTCAGTTGGCTGCTATGAAGCTGGTTGTAGCGGCACCTACTCATCTTTGGATTGCATCCACCATCTCTCTTCACAACAATGTCTACTACAATTCTAGGCTCAAGCATATATTATGGAAGTTTGTAAGGGATTAGACACCACCTTCATAAAGAAGGTAGGGCCTTCCAAATGCCCTTCGACAAACTTCTATCTTAAAGCCTATGTGGCTCATCTATCCTCCCTCTACCTCATGCAACATAAGCTACCTGAAGCCAAAGATATGACTCACAAAGCCCACTATAAGTCAAGCTCAAATATCAAAGACATGCTCAAAGTGGATCGGGCATCTTTTACATGAAACTTAGAAGCAAAAATGAAAATTGATCAAAAGCACTACCTACCATGATGTATAGCCTCCATATGTGTAGGGATCCCATATGTCCCTAGGTCACAACAAAACCACAAACATGGATTCCATATGTCCATGAAAACCAAGGGATGCCATATGTCTCAAACTTGGATCCCATAGATCCAAGTTATTTCTAAGGATCATATATTTGCTTAGATCCTAAAAACCAAAATGGACTAACTGATCCCATATGTCACTAGTCCCCCACATTAAAAACAAAAGGGTCATACATGGAGGGGGTGTTGAGAGTTGCATGCTCCATCCTATTGTCTAGAGCAAGAATAATTATCATGAAAGTCCATTTATCCCACATGCAAGGAGATTTGCCCTTAAATTCACATAAGGAGGGCCTTACTTCACTCCCCATAAGAATTCACTCTAGTCGACTACCAAGAGTCTTTATCCTCTTCTCATGAAGTCCTCGTGCTCACAAAACACCTCATATAAGTCATTTTTCATTTATTTATTCATCATGTTTTCACATCTCTTATCTCATCCTCCTTAGTTTGAGTAATATGTGATTAGAATAGATTAGAAGTAGTTCTTCTTGATTTCAATAGGTACAACACATTCCACTTTGTACTCAGCTTCATTAGAAGATAATGCTATAGTCAATTGCTTCTTACTGATCCAAGAGAAGATCCAAAATCCTAATGAAGCACAATATCTTGAAATTGATTTTTGGTATCAATATGTCCTACCCAATTTGAGCCACACTATCTAATAAGAGATTATCCTTCCTCATGGATAATAACATAAGTAATGGTTCCTATCACATACTCGAGATTACACATACTTGCCTTACAATGAGGCTGGAAAGGTTTGTTAGAGAACGAGCTTACTACTACAACATCATAAGAGATATCTCATCTGTTATTCCATAAGTAGGTGAGATTTCCAACTAGTTTCTTATATCTTCCAATATCTACTAGAGGTGAAGTATCCTCAAGAGATAATTTTATATTGACCTTCATAGCTATTGATATCCCCAAAGAATCCTCCATGTTGGATGCCTTCAACATTGATATTGCATACTTTTGTTGAGAGATGAAAATCTTCCCTAATTCCTACTATACTTCAAGTCCTAAGAAATAATGCATTGTGCCTAAGACTTTATTTCAAATTTTGAACTCAAGGCATCTATTGTTTGTTGAAGAAGAGCAACATAATTACTTGTAATTACAAGGTCATCTATATAGAGTACAGTCACAATTTTCTTCCCTCATCTTTTTAGAACATACAAGTTAGCATCAAAAGCACATTTTTAAAACCTAGATCCTGAGATGCTTGTCTATCCATTGGTATCATGCTCCAAGGGTTTTTCTTCTTTTCTTCTTCTCTAGACTATCTTCTAGTCACTCTTCCATCACCTTCATCAACTTCATTATGCATATCATCACATCTTCCTTTTTCTTCAACATGCTATATGCAAATATACAAAAAATTGAACAATATGTGATTTCCATGCAGTTTTTTGCATAATCTCATCTCTAGCTTTTACCAATTTTCAATAGAATAGGTGGTCTAACTCTCAACTGCATGAAATCTTTGTTCTTCTAGTGGCTCTTAGTTAGTTGCTAAAGTGCTAACAAATGCATTTGTGATAGTGATATTTTCATATAGCTTTTTCATACCTCATTTGCCCTAATTGATAGCCAAAAGAAGTCTACACAAAAATCATATAATTTCCTATCTATATCTATCACAAGTTGGTTTTCTTTTGCATGTCTTAATTCATCACACATATAGGTAGCATGATCCTATCCATCACACTAAACACATCTTTTTTTGCCAGTTCCCCATGTTTCATTAGTTTTAGTTTTCCTCTGAAATACTAGTTGACCAGGTGGGGGAGAGAATTGTTGCATCACAGGATGCATTGCCAGAGCCACATTAGCCTGTCCAACTCCGCCACTACTTGGTGCAAGATTGTGCAAGCCCATGGAGAATATCTTATTATTTAATTTAGCAACCTCCTTGGAAAGAGATGCTTTCATACTCATTACATTTTCCATCTGCTTGCATAGAAATTCAAGTTGAAACTCCATAGGAGTTTTAGGAGCAGTTGTAACATTGGTCATGGTCGCAGTTACAGTCACACGCATATTTGAATGCCCTATAGTAGTATCTCCCTAGATTGATTAGAAATTGGCATTTCATTTAATACAGACTGACATTGACTCATCTGAGCAACGGCCTCAACTTCTCTTCTTACTCTTTGCTAGTTGTCTATCAAGCCGTATCATTTGATAGAGTTTTCAATCCTTCATTCCACCTCGGTCCTATCTTTTGGGTTTAAGATTTTTAAGAAATGAATGACAAGGTCGAGATTCAATGCATTTATGTTAGCTTCATGCACTTGAGCAGATCATCTCATAAACTGTCCATGTGGATGAGTTAGAGACACATTGGACTTTGGGGAATTTACACATCTTAAAAGTCCTTCTTTGCTATGCTGATTGAAGTCTTCAAGAAAGAACATTTTATGGAGTTCTTTTCAGAAGTTATCCCATTTTTTACTTGAATGAACATGCATGTTATCTAGAATTGACCTAGAGACTAACCTTTCGAACTACTGAATCAGTATGTCTTTGAGTAACCCTTGGATCTGAGCTTGTGCTTCGAGTGCATCCAACTACTCAGTTATGTTCATTCCGATGAACTTCCCTTTCTCTTGCAAAGTTGCTTGCACTATACGTGCACCTTGTTTTTCTATAATCATTTCCATAAAAACCTCATCCATTCTTCTTTGTTGATGGATTCTAGATTGAAGTATTAAATCTAATATGGTCAGTTCTAAACGTACCTTAAAGTGCCCCAAAATCTCACTATATTGATTAGCTAAAAGAAAAAACTTCCTTCAAAAGTTCTCAAGTCTTCTCAAATAGATGCCTATATTTTGAAGGAATTTCTCTTCTTCCTAGGTTTAGGATTTCTCTTTATTTCTTATTATTTTAATTTCTTTATTTTATTTTTTCTTTGGAGTTTTTCTTAATGTATTTAAAATTTGTGTATAAAGGTTGCAAAATAGTAGCAAAGGTAAAAGTAGAAAATCAACAAGTAAAAGGAGTAGTGAAACTATGGACTAATGTGCTCACAATGGCAAACTTCCTAATGCAAGTGAGATGGTTTCACATGCAAACAACAAACAATCCTTTTTATTTGTGCATGCATGAATTGACAAAACTTGAAATACTATTACCTTGCATTTTCAGTGCAATGCGAAAAAATATGTTTACATTTTACAATAGGCAAATCCTAGATACATGAAACTAGATGTGCTTCGTGCAAAATGCAACTTCGCTTCTTGTAGGTGGGGAAAAAAGTAGAGGCTCCTCCTAAAAGCTCCTTTTCCCATGGAGGTGTTGAGTTCCCTAGGAAACACCCCTCAACAACTAGGGGAAAGAATCAGTTGCAGCAATGTCTGGAACCTTTTCGTAGTGTCCCAACATCCTCCTTTTCCTGCACTCTTGCACACAACAAAAGCAAAGATCAAAACTCAATCAGAAATTAACCAAGTCTAAAGCCCTAAGCAAACATATGCCATGTTTCACATCCGATTCACCAAATCTCCACGGGCTACACCAACTTTTAGGTTCGTAAAATGAGACCACTAGGTGGATCAAGTTTGGCTTTTCTACAGGTCTCTTCATGGCTACACGCGGGGTGTTTGGTGCACTGCTTTAGGAAGTGGGAAGCGAGTTCAAAGTTGATTGAGTATGAGAATGTCCTAATGTATGAATGATCTAACACATGCAAGTGCAAAGAAATTAACTTAACTAGGAAGATTTCCTTTTGGTTTTCAGTGGCAGAAGCCTAGCTTTGTTCCATAGGAAGCAAATATATGGAAATAAGAAAATTGATAGTTTCCTAGTTTATAGGAATGTTACGGGATTGGCGCATATTTTGTTCTATAGGAAGCAAAAAAGTGGAAAGAAAATGGAAATAGTTTCTTGTTCTACATGAATGTTACGTGATTGACGCATTTGAACAAGCAAAACTTTTGTAGAAGATGTATTAACTGAAGTGGAGGAATCTACATCCATTAATGGTTGTTCAATGAAATGAGTCTAAATGAGTAATAGTGATGCTTATGGTAAACCCCTATACAGAATATACTCAAAAATATGAAATCAATGTAGCTTTTGGCTCAAGAGATAAATTGAATTGCCCATATGAACTAAATACATCCCAATAGAAACAATGGATGAACGAGAAATCCAGTATCTGCATCCCTAGCATCAAGAAACACTTGATCTTAGCTCCACCTTCTCATAAGCTTCATAATTGATTCGAAATTCTTGTAAATGCTCGTAATGTTCTTTAATCAGCACAATCACCTATAGAATAGACACATTAGGAAAAAATATAAGTGCATTTATAAATTATAAAAAAACGTACATTTATCTACTACTTCTTTCCTCTCTCTCTCTCTCTCTGGTAGATAGGCGTAAAAATACACTTAGACCCTTCTTTGTCTACAACACAAATGAGTCTTTGTTCTCTCACTCTTTCTCCCTCTCACTGTTAGGCAAAGAGCAGAACACAGAGGGCACTTGGCAAAATCAATTCCCTTATGAATGATCTCTTTATGAATGATCTCTCTATCGTTGTCTAAGAAAGGAATGGTCGTGCAGTCATGGTGTGTACGCTACATAGATGGCTACATAGATGGGGAAGCACATATAATGGCTTGCTATGGGCATAGAGAAGCTTGACCTTCTTTCTCTTTCTCAATCATTTATTGCTAACTATCATCACAGTTGCTGATGTACATTTCCTCTGACATGGACACATACATTCACATAATAGATATGCGAACGTGTAGTTGCCTAGCAAACACAATGAATACTTGCTCTAAGCTGCGCTTAAATTCGTATGTTCTATAGCCTCATGTATGAAATCATTCAATATACATATATTTATGTGCACAAATACACGTGATTATAGGCATTCACACAATAAACGAGTAGATTCTAATTCTGAAATACATGCATAGAATACAAACGTGGGAAGACACACATGTATGTGCATGCATCATGTAATCTGGGAGTCGATGAATGCCAAGACTTGACAATATTCTTGAGCTTCACTCGTAGTTTCTCAGAGATTAGAACCAACTTGGTTTAGAAATAGAGAAGCACTTAAGCATGAAAACAAAGAGTGGTCTTGGGAAGCTGAAATGCATGAAAATGTTATGTTCATGGTTACAAATTCCTACATGCATCCTTCTCCCATACATATCCACTCTCTCTCTCTCTCTCTCTCTCTCTCTCTCTCTCTCTCTCTCTCTCTCTCTCTCTCTCTCTCTCTCTCTCTCTCTCTCTCTCTCTCTCTCTCTCTCTCTCTCTCTCTCTCTACGCAATCAAAACTCCTACTTCAAAACCTTTCTCCGTGGATCCTCTCTCTCTCTCTCTCTCTCTCTCTCTCTCTCTCTCTCTCTCTCTCTCTCTCTCACAGACCTCCTTGCTATAATCCATGCATCATCTATCGCTTGATCCTCTACATCCATGCCTCTCTCTCTCTCTCTCTCTCTCTCTCTCTCTCTCTCTCTCTCTCTCTCTCTCTCAGACCTCCTTGCTATAATCCATGCATCATCTATCGCTTGATCCTCTACATCCATGCCTCTCTCTCTCTCTGCACGATCCATCTCTGCTGCCCGATCTCTCTCTCTCTCTCTCTCTCTCTCTCTCTCTCTCTCTCTCTCTCTCTCTCTCTCTCTCCACATATTTCACATCGCTTCCTCTATCTCTTTGTATGTGCAATAACAGAAGATGGAGCAACAAGAAATTTCTCTGTCTAATGCCTTTGAATGCGAGCATAGCCCAACACCAAGAGACATGTCCTCTCTCTCTCTCTCTCTCTCTCGGATGTACCTGCAGAATAGAGACATTAGGAAAAATGATAAAATCACTATCTATATATATATACACACATTTACATGCACACTAGCCACTTCATGCACTTAACTCACTCTCCACTCACACACATGCACACGACTCACAACTTTCTCATGCAAACTCACACACATGCACACAGCTCACTTGCACATATAGTTAGACTCACGTATAATTTCGACTTTGTGTTTATTTTCTTTCTTTTTTTTTTTTTGCTTAGACTAAGGTTTGACACATATCCTAAACTAATTAAATTACCCTCACATCCATTCATATTTATGCACACACAAGAGCGTTTTATACACAAAACATTTAAGGTTGCATGCACATTTACACATACATATTCATATGGTATACACACACATATGGTATATATACATATGGTGTGTGTGTGTGTGTATATATATATATATATATATATATATATATATATATATATATATATATATATATATATATATATATATATATATATATATATATATATATATATATATATATATATGTGTGTGTGTGTGTGTGTGTGTGTGTGTGTGTGTGTGTATCTATATACTCACATTTAGATGCACATACATATTGACCCACATAAATGCATAAAGACATTCACAAAAAAATACATGCATAGTCACATGCACAAACATGTCCACCTACTTATACATACATAAACACACAAGTATTCTTAGAGTCATGCATATGAAAACCATATAGCCACATAAATGCTCATCTATGCACACGTATACATATGTGCACACATGCATAGGCACATAGGGTTGCATTCACAAATGCAAAACACAAAGTCATAAGTAAGCACAACACATATACATATTACACATTTGATTACTGATAACTTGACATATTAGACACACACATGCGCACTCACATAAATTCATACACACAATCTCACATTCATTAGGTTTCACAAACACTTAAGGTTTTCACAGATTCACTGGGTTCCAAAATATATAGGATAAAACACAAACAAATTCATAGGGTAGTCTTCACAAACACATAGGGTAATAATCACAAACACATAGAATAATTATATCCACATATATGATTGACATATATACTTAGCTCATCTTCCTCTTTTTCTTTGCATGCAGGTACTAAAGAAAGAGATTATTCAGATCAAAAAGTCACATGAAACACATTTTGAGAGGTTATAGATCACTAATCTTTTAGAAGATTTTAATTTTTCTGAATCTAAGTCGGAGTGGAGAAATCCATCTGACAACATAAATTAGTAAGGAGGTGGTTTGGACCTTATGTGGTATAAGCTCTTTCGCAATAACTCTTTGAATACTATAAATGAGCTTTCGGAATGTTGCAAGTGCATTGGTGAGCCCAAATGGCATCACATGGAATGCAAAGATTCCCCACTGTGTGGCAAAGGCCATTTTGTGTTGATCTTCTTGGGCAATGGCTACTTGGTTGTAACCTAAACATCCATCAAGGAAGCTATAAACTTCCTTTCTTGCAACACGCTCCCATAAATGTTCAGTGATTGGAAGCGGATAACTATCTCTGATCTAGCAGTATTAACTTTTTTAAGGTTAATACACACCCGCAACTTTTCGTTCCTCTTGGGCACCACTATGATGGGGGACACCCATTCAATATGCTCAATCTCATTGATAAATCTACCTTCAATGAGTCTATTGATTTCTTCTTTTATTTTGGCTCCATAAGTGTCATTATATGTGTAGGGCTTTTGTTTAGTGGGCTTGGCGTTAGCCGTCATGGGATCATATGAGAGCATATTTTTGGATCTACTCCCTTCAGTTCTCTATAGGTCCACACAAACATATCCCTATATTCCCTTAATAAAGCTACAAGCTCTACTTCTTCTTCTTCATTTAGGTCTTCCCCTATGTACGTACATCGCTCTTCGTTCTCTTCAATGGTTACTACAATTTTTATGGGTTATTCTTTATTATCATATGCTTCTCCTATGATGGCCTCTGTCGTAGGCATTCTTACCAAAATTTTCCAACCGTTAACTTCATATTTCTTGAAATTGTATAGTACTTCGAACGATGATTCGTCCTCTACTTGTTTCACTACTTTTCTTTTCTTTTTCTTTTGATTACCTTCACTTTCCTCCCTTGAATTTATAGTTATATTTCTTGTGAGAGGTTCTTCTTTTTGGGTAAATACTCCTATATTTTCTGGATATTGCTCCTCTGATTCAAAGCAAATATCCATCACAATGGACTCTAGATCATGGTCAACCTCTTCTTCTTCTATGGCCTCATCAGAGTCACACTCTTCTAGCAAGAGTTCACACATGAAAAAAGAGATATCATAACCCTCCTCATCACAATGAGGCATCCATTGTTCTTCATTGACAACGATGTCCATGGTGGCTAAGATTTTTGCCCAACCATGAGGCTCAAATTCCTCATTTGGAAAGATCATCGATGCATAGGTTGGGTCTCTAACTAGTCTAGTTCCTTCATAAGTTCCTTCTTCTCTTGCTTTTAGGCATCTCTCCTCTTCCTTTGTGTGCTTGCACATCCATAAGTGGGTATCTTCATGCATCCAAGATGGATCAAAAAGCCTTACAGAATGCATAGAGATTGAATCCTCTTGTGCCTTGTGGATAGGATTCCACTATAGGGGTGGTACGTCTCTAAAGGTATAATCCTTCATATTGACCTTGGTTGTAACCCCTAAGTGATGCAAGTACAAGGAGTTAGTTCCCCAATCTTGTACTATTTGCAGTTGACGTAGGAAGGATCTTTGTAGGATCATTTCCAAGGCATTATTTTTTCCAAAGTCATATATAGCAAAGGTGTATTCAAACTCTACACCACAAGTGGTTGAATATTCCTTCTAGCAATCCTTGAGGTCTTTCAAGATGGCCATCAGCCATTTCAAGCTTCATTCTAGTTGGTTCTTTATGTGGGTTTCCCCCATTGCTTCCGCAAGGAGATGGTCACAATCACAACACTAGCACCCAAATCTAAGATAGCTTTGGTTGTGTAACCTTGGTAGGTGTTTGGAAGATATGTATTACCTTCTTCACCTTCACTCACGTCTCCTATATTTTCTAGAGTCTACTTTGATATATTGGGACTTTTTTCCTAGAGCCTACTTTTGATATATTGGAACCAAGTTGAGGAACCTGATTTGCCACATGTTTACATAGCTCAAGTATTACTTTGAGGAGCTCTTGTAAGGTGAGATGACATACACCTTAGTGTTATTCACAACTTTAGTGCTTCTTGGAACCACTGAGTCTTCATTTCTTATCAATATTGTGGGAGATCTGATATGAAGAGATTTAGATTTCCATGGACCTGTTAATTGTAGCAACTCTTGTAAAGAATTAGATTCAAAATCTAATCTTTCATCTTCTTGTTGCTCTGCTTGGTCTCCATAGATAGATGGAATGTCTTGGGGAAATTAATCGTGAACATCATCAATTTTAGGAATAGAAGGGGGATTACCCTTCTCCTTGGCCCATTTATCTTCTTGTATTTCCCACAAGAACTCTTGAGAGTACTGTCCAAGTGAAAGAGGTGTTCCAACATCTGTGGAATCAGGAACATAAACTTTCATTGGTAGTGGGCCTTCTCTTTCAACAATTGGTTGAGCCTATGGAGGTAAAGAAACATGCTCCTTGTTTACCAACTACTCTAGTCTTTCTAGTAAGCCCTCGAAATGCAAACCTAGTTTGATAGAATTTGTCTGATTGAACAATTGATTGGCCCCGAGCATAGCATGAGCTAGTTCTACCATTTTCATGCAAATTTTTATCCGTTCAATCTCTAAATCTACTCTAGGATAACTCTTGTCTAGGTTTGCAGGTGTTGGCCCTTCTTGAAGTCAAGTCAAGCAGGCCTTGAACATCATGTCTAAGCCTTCTGGGGTCGGATCTACGAGAACAGACCCTAGTTGTGGTCTATTCACAATGAATGGTGGGGTGGGATGAAGTGGGCTGGATGGATTTTTGGCATGTGAGGGGTTTTGTGATGCAATGTCTACTATTTTTATTTTTGCATCTCTCAAGCTTTCTTCTAGTTCAGATAGCTTTCTCGCCCACTTACAATTGGCCTTCTCCCTGGTATCTGTCTAGGTTCTTGTTTTCCTCTTACTAGGCTCTCCTAATTCACTTGACTCTGAGTGTTCAACTGGTTTAAACTATTTTAAGGCTTGTGCCCTAGTGACTATCTATATAGGAGCCACATTAATGCTACTTGCACTTGAATCCACTTCTAATCCTACCATATTAATTGGTGTAACCTTGGGCTCACTAGAGGGGTTCCTTGGACAATCTCTCGAGAGATGTTCTTTGTTGCACTTAGGACAAAAGCCTTGTGTTGTGATGGTCTACCCTTGTCTCGAAGCTAGTGCGTGGGGACATTCACGAATGAAATGGTCACCCTGACATCTAAAACATGGTCCTCTAGGGGTTTGTGGTCTCATTTGTCTCAATTAAGGCCTAGGGTTAGGATTCATATACATGACATTGGAGTATTCTGGCTCCCAATTTGGTTCCATAGGTAGTGCCTCATATTGATACAGATAAGTCTCACTATGCTCGCGTGACTCTGTGTAATAAGCTTGTGGAAAATCTTAATGGGCATAGTCATAACTCTAAGCATGAGTGTCATTTTCTAAGACCAAAGGGGTCATCAACACCAATGCTCTATTAGGGTTCTCCTTTGCCATTGCATACTTAACTGGGATCACATTGGCAGGAGGTGGTAGTTGGTTTCCTAGGATCGGTTATGGCCTATATGGTGCATAGTATTGTTATTGGTATTAAGGTTGATATTTTTGTTTTGGCATATAATATGTATATATGTATTGTTTATGATACCTACGCTATGGGTAAGGTTGCTAATAAGTTTTTCTGATGGCTTGCCTATTGTACGGACAATCTTGAGCCATGTGGTTTGTGTATTTTCTCTCTATCGTGCAATATTGGTTGGTAGGGTTACCTTGGGGTTGAGCCATGATTGGGCAAACATTAGCCATGTGGTCTCCTCCACACGTATAGCATCATTTCACCGAGATCATTCTAGTTTTGTGTTTGCTCAAGACTCCTAGCTTTTGAGCTACCTTCTCGACCAGTTCTTCAATGGATGTGGATGGTTTGGAAATGAGACTTGTAGAATTGTCAGAATCTTTATAGATTTTTGAGAGCTCCAGTTCATCACCTAGGTTGTTCTCTATGTCTATATAGTCACATGTGCACACACTGCTTTATGGTTGAAGGCTCCCTTAGGTACACATACGATCTCAATTTGGCACTTAACAATCCATCTAGAAATAAAGCCACTTGTTTGGTTGGTGTGGGTAGCTCAGGAATAGGGCATCTCTCCAGATAATTTCTAAATAGTCTATCTACAAGCCTAACTATCTCCTGAGGAGTTTGCTTAAAGCTATGAATCAGGGGTGAGGTATTGTGTCCGATGCCACTCTTGGAGAACTTAATTATGAAGGCTTCCAATAATTGGTCTATATTTCCGAATTGTCTTTGGTGTAATGGTTGAAACTAAGTCAAGGTTGTGTTCTTCATAATTAGACCAAAAGCATTATGTTGAGTGAACATGTCATCAACTTGTTTAGCTCTCAATACTTTTCTAAACTCTACTATGTGATTGTATGGATCTCTTGTGCCATCGAAGTAATTTCTCCTGGACTTAACCAATTGCATAGGCCGAAAGATCCTAGTATGTACTCTTGGTCTTGGTAGAGGAAATTCATCTACACCTCTTTGAAGTCTTGTGCCTCTATGCCTCTCCCGATCTCTCCTGTCTGTCTCCATTCCTAATCTATCTCTTCCTACATGGTTGGAAAAACTCACTTCCGATCTCTCTCTAGCTTTGTCTCTTTGGGTTCCATGAGCCTAGGATGATCCTACTCCTTGGATGCCATGGGAAACATTCGATCTTGGTGGAGGGAAGATTATTTTGCCCTTATAGGTGTAGGAATGCCTACCCTGCTCTATAACTAGGAATATCCTCTTTCAAGTGTTATCTAGATAGACAAACTTGCTTGGTGTTTCTAGGTCCTTAAACTCGTAAATGGTGATTGATCCAACTTCATTAAGTTGGTTAGGTTTAAACCTCCAAAATGCCTCATCAGTGCTCCTATTAAAAAATGACTCTATGCTCTTATTGTCTTGGGGGATCCACCCTGGGGTGATCACTCTAGTCAAGACGGATTTACCTCTAGGTGTCCTAGGTGGTCCTCCTAGGGTTACTTGCTCTAGGTCTTCCATTTCTATCTCAACAATGACAATTCCAAACTCATATGTCCTATCGGGTGAGCTTGCGACCATGTACATGATTTCCTCTGAATCAATGTATGACCTTCTTCAAACTTGACCACAGGGTGTTCAAGTCCCACAAGCTGATCCGGATTCCTAAGTTGGACAGTAGACCTTCTCAAACCATCCTCATAGATGCGAGCACCTAATCGGTTGATCCTAATTTATTCCAATTGAGTCTTATATGGCCCTTTTGGTTTTTGTGGCTATGCAACACCAACACCACTAGTTGGCTTCTCCATACTATATGACACCTCCAAGTCACTAGTTTTTGAACTCAACACATAGGGATAGTCACTAAGTTGTTGGGCCCATGACCTAGTTGTGTGATTGATACTAGCTTCAGAGGATTTGATCCTTTGTCTATCCTCGCCTAGATGTTTGCTTGATCTAAGGTTCATAAGTTTTTTCTATGAGTCTCAATTTTCCCAAGTACAACCACATTGCTATGTTCTTTTGAATTAGTTACTTGTTCTTTTATAGATTTCTCTAGTGTAGTCTTGTGTGACAAATATCTTCATTAGGCATACTTGAGTCTTATCACACTTTGAGATGTGATCGATCCACTTAAGTCCTTTTCCTTTAGGGTTTGTCACAATAATATCCTAACTTATGCTTGAACTTGAGTAATTATGGTTTCTTGCACTTGTATCATTCCTAACATGATCCTAATTAACCAATACCACTAATCACACTTAGCTTGTACTAGAAATTGACTAAGGAGGTTGAGAGTTCTTCCAACCTCGAGTCATGTGCTCAGAAAATCGCTCTGATGTTCAATAAGTGTGCTCCCCAAACCTTGCTTTGTTTTGCACTTTACCTTGCTCAAAACACCCTCGAATGGACCTGTAAAATCACAAGTCTAGATTAAGCTTTAACTTCAAGCTATTTGATAGAAATTTTTGATTCAGACATCTTTTAAAGACACATTTTCCCCCTTGTATTGTTGAAAAATCCTCTAGAGCTCCCTTGGCTTCCTAATCCCACTTGAGGGTCAACTCTTGAGTTCAAAAAATGGATTTTGGATGAAAAAAAGTTATGTCAATCTAGGCTCCTAGGGTCAAACAGACAAAGAGAACCTCGCGGGATACTTATGTACTTGTTCAAGATAGCCACGATTGAGAAAATGTTACGATTCTCTAAGAGAATCACGATGTTAAGAGAAAATCATGATGTTGAGAATTGCAATTTTGTGAGATTCAAACAATCGCGATTTTGTGACAACTTGAGAATCTTGATTTTATGACAATCAAAGAATCACAATTTTGTGACAATCAAAGAATTGTGATTTTGTGAGAGCCAGACAATCGTGATGTTGTGAGACAAGCACAATTTTGTGACAACCAGAGAATCGTGATTTTATGACAGTTAGATAATCACAATGCTGTGAAACAATCGTGATTTTGTGACAACAAGAGAATCACAATTTTGTGAGAGTCGAACAATCCCGATGCTATGAGACAATCACAATTTTGTGAAAATGAGAGAATCACAATTTTGTGAGTGATTTTAAGCAAGAACTTCCAATACTAAGGCAATCGTGATGCTCTAAGAAAATATGAATTTTCTACAAAGTCATGTTTTCCTACACAAAGTCATGATTTTCTCAGAGGTTTGGTGGGAACTTCGAAATTGAGCTCTGTGTCATGTAGAGGATCGCAAAAATCACAGAGACTTGCACACACAAACACTTCCTCTCTCATACTCTCTAGCATAACCATGAATGAGAAATGAGGTGAAAATAGGGAATATACATTCAAAAACAAAAAAATTCTATGAAGATGAAGATGGGAGAAGATGATGATCATGATGATGATGAAGATGAAGAAAAAATTAAAAAAAAAACAAAAAATGACTATTTTTTACCTTTCAACAGTGCAAATCTATGATCTTACCATCATAATGCTTGTCCTCAAGCAACGCTCCCCTGGAATGGCACCAAAATTTGGTGTAACGCAAGCGTAAGCACCAACTCCTTTACTTGTCAATCCATAGAGACATGCGGAGGATATGAAGATAGTGAGCAATTATGGTGAGCAAATGTGAGTGACAAGCACATACATGCATGCACATGCACACACACAGAAGGCAAGATAAAAAGATAGAAACAATGGAGGCTTTGATTCTCAGTAACTCGGTTATTGTAATAAAGTAAGTAAGTATATGATCTAAGGGTACGGACGGTTCAGACAGATCTGAAATCAGACACCGTTTGGTCACTTGTGTATATCTCGAGACTAGACTTAAGCATAAATTCATGTGCTCTCTTAATCAAGTGATCCACTTAGCCTAGTGGTTAAGTCCCAAGGTTATGAAGGTGGAGGTCTTGGGTTCAACCCCCATGGGGAGCATGGGGAGAGCGTTTTGCCCAAGGAGATCTAGAGCCTTCTAACTCAAGTTAATGTGAGTTAACTTGAGTCTAGTGAGACTTAACTCAAGTTTGTGAGTGCACCAACCACTAGTGGACTCTAGTGGAAGGTACTAAAGTAGTGGTCGAGATCACTCCAACCACTAGTAGACTTTAGTGAAAGATATTAAAGGAGTGGAGGAGATTGCACATGCACTTGTGGACTCTAATTACATTTGTGATCCTTGTTGATTCGAGCACCTATATATGTAGGCATAAGGTTGGAAGGAGAGTCATCTCTCAAGCACGTGGTGGTCGTAATTCTTACCTTCTTGCATTGGTATCAAAGCTTAGGCAAGCTTCTATGGTGGTCTTGGTGGTTCATCACCTTCCTCAAGGTTCCATGGAGAACTTTGATAGCTCATCGTCTTCTTCATAACTTGGAAGAATTTTACTTGCTTTTACTCTCATGTGCGCATAGCTTAGGATCATGACATGAATATTCCTTCATTATCGTATGTATTGAAGGAGAGGTATTTCTTACGATTGTCTTCATTAATCGAAGCTAAAGGAAATTCGTAGTAGATGTAATATTCAAACTCGTGATCTAAGATTAGGAAATCATTATTCAAACCACATGACCTATGGCCCTTTCTACAATATTTCAGAAAAAGTTTGACATTTGCTCAGCTGGCATGTCACGCGAATTGAACCTCTATCATCATTGTCAGAGGCATTTGACGATCTATGGTACCAGCCTGATGCATGCTACTAGCTTGATGCTCACAAACCAATAAAATGTTCATTGTGATCTGATTGTACTCATTCATCCCTATGGCTTATATAGAAAAATGAAGTTCTCCATGCTAAAGGTGGCACACAAGGATTGACTATGTTACCTGCAAGCAACAAGGAAAATGCTCTAACTGAGTAGGAGAACACAACACTTACGAGTACCTATTAGCAAAAGAATATTTGTAGTACTCAGATATCATTCCCAGCCCTCCTCGAAGCATCATTGTACTCAGTGATCGGACCCAACATTTCGAATTTTCGAGCTCGCTATCATAGACAACAGATCGGCACATTAGCTTGATGCCATATTCCAAGAAAATCATATAAACATATTCCAAGAAATCATTATTTATATGATGTATCCACTTCATGAACCTCTAATTGAAGAGATTAAGAGAATAAAAAGATAATGCAACGCTTTGTTCAGACGTGCACCACGAAGATTTTGAACTCCGTACCTCCTAAACCTCATCTTCAACATCATAAGTACTATGCTAACATAGGCTGGGTGTTCATAGTTTCTATTTCATAATCATTTATGTTTCTCTCTGATCAGTGAGTCGATTGCTCCTCCTCGATTTGACCTCTAAAGAGCTTTGTCTTTTGAGCTCTTTGTTTCAGTTCAAACCTGCTTCAAGTGATGCATCATCTACACATCATCCGAAGGTAGAGGATGGGCTAAGTCAAGCATAGGTCAATGAAGGCTTCATTTGTTCAAAGAAGAGGACAAGAGGAAGTAATGATCTTCAAGGAGAAGGATGTAGTTTTTCTCATGGACTAAAGGATGGAGAATGGCTCTTCCCGAGTATCAATGGAAGGATGTAGCTTAATTGGGAGATAAGTATTTTCCAAGTTAATAATTGGTTTCAATATTTGTTTTTGCTCTATGCTTTCATGTAGGATGCATTTTATTAACATCCAAGTATGGTAGAAAACTTCATTTTTTATAATATTGCTACAAAATAATGAAAGCTAAATGACAGAGCATAAACATATTGAAACACTCATTAAGCACAAGCATGCATCTATATATCACCAATACCTCCATAATGGTTCATAAATGTTCATCTTTAGGAACTCTAATCCCATAACGATCATACATATCTTTACTACTTAAAATCTTACAAATTATGACTGTGTACTTTCTAATTGTGGAGTCACCTATTCCAAAAATCTCAAACATTGTGCGCATATTATGACCTTGTGCTAGTCTCCATAATACACATGCTAAGGCCCATTCGGGTGCTACAAGATCTCTTACATAAATGGATGAGTCTGATATGGATAGGAATGGAGACATTAAGCCTAATAAGACATGAAATGATTCATATGACATGTAATAGGCAAACAGGAATTTATGTTGGCATTCTAAGTGAGATTTTGAACAAATGGTATTATGAATAGAGTTCCAGAACACTCTTTGTATTGGAAATATCTGTTGGAGTTAGACGTCTGCACAAGCATGTGAATAGCACAAGGAAGAAGTAGAAGCTTGGAGCACAACACACAATACTGAATGTATTACCACTAAAATGTACAAAGATAAGTAGCCCGTTAGGACAATAGGCATATATACAAGCTGGGGGAAAAAACCTCCTAAAGACGGAAAAAAGTGCCCCGACAGTCCTAGAGTGTTCACACACATCACTACCTAAATATATCAACAAATCCCCCCTGGGAGTGATGTGGTGAACAAGGAGCTGGCACTCATGTATAAGGAAGTGCCAAGCTATGTGGAATCAATCCAAAAAAGTAAGTAAGCCCAAAGCTTTGCAAAAAGCTTCAAATTTCTCCCTAGGTAGAGCCTTTGTAAAAAGGTCTGCAATGTTCTCCTGTGTGTGCACATATGCCAAGCTAATCTCCCCAACAAAGAACCTCTCCCTGACATAATAAGAATGCACCTCAATGTGCTTAGTGCGAGCATGGAACACAGGGTTCCTCGCAACTGCCAATGCACTCTGACTGTTAGTGAAGATGGTGGTGGCATAAGACTGACCAACACCCAAATTAGCCATAAGGCATCTAAGCCACACACACTCAATAGTCGTTGTGAAAGCTGCCCTATACTTAGCCTCACAATTGAAGTGGCCACAAAGGCTTCTTCTTGCTCAATCAAGATATACATGAGCTACCAAGCATGAAGCAAAAACCATTGGTGGACACACGAGTGTCATAGCAACCAGCCCAATCACTGTTAGAAAAAGCATGCAAATTTGGCGGTAGTGATCCCCCCTTGGATAAAACAATCCAAGTAGCGAGGTACCACTCAAGTAGTGAAAGATGCAGTTAATCACCTGCCAATGCTTGACACTTGGGCAATGCATAAACTTGCTCATCTATGAGACAGAAAACTGAATACCTGGTCGAGTAATGCATAAGTAAATCAAGCATCCAACAGCCTACTGATAGAGACAACATCAAATGCATCTCGAGCATCATGAAGACTCAATCCTAAACGTGTCTCCCTAGGAGTGGCAATAGGCGTACAGTCTTTAGGCCAAAATGCTGCAATAATATGTCAATATATTTTGTTTGACACAAAGCCATTCCACCATCAACTTGCATGCATAGCAATCTGATGCAAAACAGGCACTATGAGAGCCTGAACGAGTATGATATGACAAAGGTGCATCTAATTTGCAGTCACGTAAAGTCTACGCCAGCCATTTTGGCATAGTTTTTGCTTGCTCAATATCAGCTCTCTCATCAACAAGTGCATCATGTAAATCTGCATCAAAAATGGAATGATCTGCATCATCACATGAAACATGCAAAGGTTGAGAAGTTGCCTCATTAGGACCAGCACTAGACTGTCCTCCTGTAAAAAGAGGTAGCAAAGTATCATACATGTCTTTGGAGCTAACAGATGTCTCCTTCATACATGAAAGTAAGGGATGAATAGCATCTTCCACAAAAACAACATCATGGCTAACCAAAATGCATTTAGTATGTGGATGATACATACGATAGCCTTTGCTTTCAGAACTGTACCCAACAAAAATACATTTTACTACTTTATCATCCAATTTTCTGGGATGTTGTGCAGGCACTAATGCATATGCCAAAAAACCAAAAACACCCAGATGAGCAACAGATGGCTTGCGACCATGCCAAGCCACATAGGGAGTGATAGACTGCAGCACTTTAGTGAGACACCTGCTAAGTACATATGTTGCACACATGACAGCCTCAAGCCAGAAACTATGTGGTAAAGCCTGACTCTTGATCATACACCTCGCCATCTCCATGAGTGACATGTTCTTCCGTTTAGCAACCCCATTCTGTTGAGGTGTATACGACACTCTACACTGATGTTTTATCCCATGTTTAGCTAGAAATGCATTAAAGTTAGAAGACATATATTCCCCCCCCGATCAGAACGGAGGGTGCCTATTTTACATGCTCACAGATTTTAAACCAAAACCAGAAACTGTTTGAAGCACATAAACACTTGGGACTTTGCCTTCAATGGATATACCCATGCATGCCTGGAAAAATCATCGATGAAAGTCACAAAGCAAAGATAGTTCCCAAAAGAAGGTGTCTGCATAGGACCACAGACATCACTATGTACAAGCTATAATTTCTGAGTAGCCCGAATTGAACCATCTTTTGGAAAGAAGGAACACTGTATTTTGCCCAAAATATAGCCTTCACAAACATGTTTTCCAGGTACCTCAAGTTTGGGCAAAGAGGACACCATTTCCAATTTTTCCAGGTGTATCAAACTAGCAAAATTCAGATGATCAAAGCATGCATGCCAAAGCTTTGCATTTGACATAGCCTGAGAATCATGTACTGCACATGCCAAATCATTTATAGATCTTTCATAGTCTATGAGCTTATACATCCCATGACATAAAACGCCACAAGAAATAATGACGTTGCCATTTGACAGATTATGAACTATACATCTATCATCAACAAATTTCACAGCCAAGCCAATCTTGGCTAATGTAGAAACTGATAACATATTTTTCTTGATCCTTGGCACAAATAAAGCATCTCACAAAGTGAAAGAACTAACGTCAGTAGTAGTCAAAATGATCTTACCAACTCCCATAACAAGATAAGAGGAGTTGTTGGTGCATGTAACGGTATTCCCTATAGGGGCAGGCTCGAGTGAAGAGAAGAAACTATGTTGCGAGGTAATATGTTTGGCCGCCCCACTATCAAAGTACCAAACATTTGAGTCTACTCTAGAGATGAACTGCTCATGAGAAGAACTGCAAACAATAGTAAATGCCCATTCTTCATCCTGTACAAGATTAGCAGACTCTGTTTTTGGTGTAGAGGCCTCTACAACAACCATTCCGGCCTCTTTTTTCTTTGCCTCTTCAGTAGCCAGTTTTAGACAGCTCTTAATTACATGATCATTTGCTTTACAATATTTGCATAACAATTTCTGATTTTTTTATTTCTTCTCATCTTTATCTTCCTTCTTCGAGTGTGCAACATTTGTAGATTTTTGCTTACTAGTAGAAGAGCTCCATTTAGCTTTGCCCTTCTGACTAACCACGAAAGCTTGATCTGCCACACGCATGATGGACCTTTTCTGCCTAGACTGATCTTCCTGCAACAGAACAGAGACTAACTCCTCAAATGACAAGGCATTTGGATCGCCTTTCATCATCAAATGAAGAGTAGTAGCAAAACTCTGATATGAGTCAAGAAGACCATTCAGAACGGTCTGCACAAGTGAGCTATCTCGTATAACTTCATCAGTAAAAATCAATTGTTCTTTCAAAACCTTGATCTTTGTGAGAAAATTGTCCATAGAATCACCTTCATTCATGTGCTCACTCTCCAATTGTTTTTAGAGGTAAGCAACATGAGCCTCATTCCTAGCCTGGTACAATGTGGTAAGTGTATCCCAAGCATCCTTAGTTGTTCTGTAAGAGTGAATGTGAGAAATAATGGCATGTTTGGTAGATAAAGCTATCAATGCATGTGCTTGAGCATCTCTGCCATCCCAACAAATTTGCTCTACAATAGGTGCAACAAAAACAACAGCACAAATAGGAATCTGTAGAATATCATTACCTTCGACACCATCTCCATTAGCTCCAACACTTGTATTTGTAGGTGTAATGGGACATCTTTCGACACCCTGCACAATATTCCATAGTCCTTTTTTACCAATACATGACGCATCATATAATCTCATAATGGGTAATTTGTACCATCCAACTTATCCTCAATAGCCAACATACGAAATACACCACTGCTTTCAGCCATGGCCGATGACTAAAATACCTTGATGCAGAAAATTGATTGTATCTCAAAAAGTTGAACAAGACTACCTAGACGAATACTGCTAAACCTGTAGCAGACAAACTTTGAGATGCATATACTGACAAATCAAAACTGGTATATACCTTTGGCACAAAAAGACAAAATAGCCTACACAAGCACTGTGATAGTGTGTTCAAAGGCCGAAACGAGCTCAAATGACGATTTTGGCACCACAAAGCGAGGCCATTTTATCTTTGAAACACCTTGAGTATGCTCACCAAATTTTGTGTAATTTTGAGACTGCAACCAGAGAGGTTTCGACAATGCCCTAGATGAAGCAGCGACCTGCTCTGATACCAATTGTTGGAGTTAGACGTCTGTGGAAGCACGCGCACAACACAAGGAAGAAGTAGAAGCGTGGAGCACAACACACAATACTGAATGTATTACCACTAGAATGTACAAAGATAAGTAGCCTGTTAGGGCAATAAGAGTATATACAAGCCGGGGGAAAAAAACCTCCTAAAGAGGGAAAAAAGTGCCTTGGCGGTCCTAGAGTCTTCACACACATCACTACCTAAATATATCAACAATATCCACCATTCTCTTGGTGAAAACTTGGTTGCACCAAGCTCTAAAAGTGCACAAAAACATGCACAAATCAACATCCAATAAGATCTAGCATGAGAATTAGATGTTCGCATTCTCTTGTTGGGTGGTTCATCATCATTTCTTCTTCCTAGCTCTTCATCTTTGCATATACAATCCATATTCATAAGAAATAAAGACAAAAATGATATCCACTGGAATGTTTCCATCCTATTAAAAGAAAGATATCTTAGTAAGACTTTATTATCATTCAATTTAACTTATTATTATTTGCATAAATATAACATGTTCAAAACATTCAAAATAGAAGCACTAGTCAATATTAAAAAGAAATTTCCATTCAATATTCCAAATCGAAAGATACAATCAACTACATCAAGTTCTTCTCTATGACATAAAAGAAATCAAACCCTTACATAGATGAAATGCCCATAAAACTACATGATGAATAAAAGCATGGCAAGAACTTCATCAAGTTCTTCTCTATGACATAAAGAAATCAAACCCTTACATAGATGAAATGCCCATAAAACTACATAAATAAAAGCATGACTAATTGCCATGGCTATTCATAAACTTTAATAACTCGAGATAAAATTTTCCTTGTATCACTGCTCTCTTTGTTGTTTCTTCTTCCCATTGCATAATTATTTTCTCCTCCCAAACCCTTTGTCGCTCTTTGTCTTCCATTTGCTTTTGGAACATTGCTTCTTCAAATTCCCACATTGATGATTCTATCTCCTTCATGAAATCACATATTTTTGACATGCCATCCACAATACTCTTTGACTTCTTATTTTGCTTTATTTTTTTTCCTATTACACCCTCTGTTTGTATGTCATCTACAATATCTTTCTCACTTTGAGAAGCTTGCCCTCGAACTCTATCATAAATCTCTATAGGCGGTTCTTCTTCAACAGCAATCCCTTGAGAGCTTTGGCAGCCATCACTATCAAATGCACCAGAAATACCGATGCATTTAGGAGATGAACCCTCGAGAGATTCACATGCATCAAAAAATTTCCAAGTTCTAGTAGAGTTTAGCTTTGTTGACTCTACTTTATGCTTAGTTTTTAGTGTCGGTTCGATCACGAACTTGATTGCAGCTAAATGATAGTCCATACTCCTTGTTCAAAGAATTGACTACTTGCTCCCAATCTTTCAAGCAAAGATTTCCACGCTTAATGTGGACATATACATCTTCAAAACATTTAATTAATGTAAATGTATGAGAATCATCCCAGAGTACTCCTCTACTTCTCTTTGCCCCTCTCCTATCATCATTCACTATAGGAATATGATCAACATGAGGGGGTTGGGTGTCTATGGATGGATTTTCACCAATTCATCCTTCATTCATCATGTTTAAAAATGAAAACTCTATTGATGATTGCACATATTGGGACAACGATTCGTAGTCACCATCTACAAAATTATTATATGATGTCATTATCCACCTATGGCAAAAACATGCAAAAACTTAGTAAGAGAAAGATGTACCATCATTTTATTAATGTGAACAAGGAGAAAAAGATGTAGCCATTTGCTTAATTTAACGTGCACATGTAGACATGTTGAAAAAAATGGCACACATTTGAACCTTCACAAATTAATATGAAAGACAAAGAGAGAGAGAGAGATATTAAAAGATAGCTTATAACTACTTTATAATAACCTTAATTTAACTTATAATCATTGTTATTGATGTACATACATGCATACATGCACACATACATGCATACATACATACATACATACATACATACATACATATATACATACATACATACATACATACATACATACATAAATACATACATACATGCATGCATACGTGCATACATACATACATGCATACATACATACATGCATACATGCACATATGCATAAACACATATAAATGAATACATACAAAATACATACACACATGCATACATAAATACATATATAAATACATACACATACATATACATACATACATACATATATAAATAAATACAATAAAAAAACATACGGAAATGCATATATACATAAACACATCTAAATGCATACATACAAAACACATACACACACTACGTATGTGCATACATACATACATATTTACATTTATACATACATGCGTTCCAAATACACATATATATATATATATATATATATATACATACATACATACATGCATACAAACACATATAAATGTGTACAAAAACATATATACATACATACATATATAAACACATACATACATAAGTAAATACAAAAGAAGAAACATACACACACAACTATATACATGCGTACATATATACATACATACATACATGCATACATTTCACATACATTCATACATAGATATGCACACACATAGATATAAACATATACACCTATATATATAGACATGCATATATATGCACACATATGCAAACATATAAATATTAGTTGTATATGATATAAGCTTTATGTTTATCCACCTTTTGAACAATAACAATCCTTGCATTTCAGACAAAAAAAAAATTAGATGCTGAAAATACAAAAAATTTATGAGAAGCAATGAAAATAAATATTACCTTCCAAGTCACTACAATGACTTGCAAAAAAAAAAAAGAATAATATAATATAAAACCAATTGATATAAAAATCAATAATAAAAAAATTAAAATGAAAAATACTTACCAAGGCCTTCCTAATAGAACGTGTATCCACGATAAGAATAAAAAAAGAGTATAAGATAAACCATAAATGTAAAGAATGGGGATATTAAGTCTTTATGACTCGCAAAAAATATAAGAAACAGAGAAGAGGAAGTACACAATTGCACAAAATGCAAGATAATAGACAGTACTCTGTCTACACATATTGGAAGAAAGAGTTGTAAATAAAAAGAAGCAAGAAAGAAAATGACCTGCAGAGATAGACCATGCACTAGAAACTTGCAAAGATTTGGAAAATGACACATGAAACAAGAGAGCAGAAAGGAATTTGCTACATAATACAACCCTTTATTTTTATAAGACTTTAGGTTTGATGTGATCGTTTATTGATTTTTGCCAATTATTGAAAAAAAAAAGGAGCTTCACCATATTTAAGGTGACCCGAATGGATTGGTGCTAATGGGCACCAATCCGTTGGGCTGAGTGCCCTTGGGTCACCCAAAAAGGGTATTTTCCCCAAATTCTGGCAATTTTGTGCCATGTGTGATGCGTATCAGAGTGTAGAATGCACTAGTAGAAAGCTGCAAGTAGCCGATCAAGGAGCTATTCTGATGTGCTTCAACTTTAATCTCCTTTTACTCCATTTCAAAACTGTAGATCTACTTGCATCCAACTAAGTGTTGTGTGATTCGCACAATAACACATAAAAAGGGAGAGTGGCAATGGAATGAGTAGATTAATAGAGTCTACAACATGGATATATCTTCATCATGATCTTACCAGCTCCACGTTGTAAAAGGCTCAAGTTGATCAAGCATAGTCACAATGTCTTGCAATGCTTTGCTACACTCAAAGAGAATTGTATGCTAGTGGAATGCAAAACTCCTCGTTAATGCTTAAGAATATATGTATGGAAGAATAGAGTTTAAAGCTACTCTTATTGGAATGAATTGTAAAGTGATACATGAGAACTCATCCATAACACTAAAAACTAATCGATGACTTCCACGATTTCACTACATTAAGATACAACAAACATCTTTTGATAAATCAATTGACTTGTAGTTATCGACATTAGGAGTTAAGAGTCTCACTCTACCAAGTGATGTCATATTTCTTTGAAAATAAAATCTTCCTTGATCTATCCCCTGCTTATTACGAAAACCGTGGCAATGGTGTACTAGGTGACCTATCTTTCAAAGCAAAACAACAATGCATGTGTCATTCATGAAACATATCGAGATGAATTGAAGCCTTGTTCTCTTGATTTGAACTAATACAAGACTCTTTTATGCCTTTAGCTTGTGCTACTATCTGTTTCTTAAGTTCAAAATGACTGATATATGCGATAACAAAGGGTGTAAATTTTCACACTTTCTCTCTCTCTCACTCTCTCTCTCTCTCTCTCTTTGATGTAGTTTTCTCAAGGTACTAGTACATCGTCACTCCCAGAGCATCATCTCTATAGAATTTCAATATCTTTGTGTTGTTGTTGTTGTTGCCTTCACCATCATGCCTCCACAATTTAGCTCTTTGGAGTCTATTTCTTCCATATGGTTCTAGACTAAAGAAGCTTGATTATACAATCATTGTATGTTGGCTGAGAAGGATCAACAATAGTAGGATCGAGAGTTGCTACCACATCAACTCAAGTGTACAATAATCCCTCTACTTTGTTCAATAAGATGAAAAATGCAAACTGATATAGCATCTAATACTTCTTGCATAAATCCATGTCAGGCACACAACAAATGAGCTACTGATAAACCCATGCTTTTGAGTGCAGACAAATCTCCAAGGTTGGGGTGCACTTGCACACATTAAAAACTTATGCTCATTTTTCTCTTGTCCGATCTATGTTTGTATCTTTGTCTTTCCCATATTGGTTGCTCTCTGAATAGCATGCTCTTTTGAGAAATCTAGTATCATGCATACATATAGTTGTATCAAACATTAGTAGAAAGAAAAACAAGGTACAAGAGAATCGAGCAAAATCTCCTTGGCGTGAAGATGACGAAAGAGGAGGACGAATGATGTATTGGCATTTCCCAAGGTCTTATATTAGACTAGTCACTTATGTTACTATAGTAGTGCTAGATCCATGATCATCAATGGAAAGAAACATCATTCTTGTTTCTATAGCAAGAGTACTAGTAACAAAGTAGCTTGTAACATAAACATCACATGCTAGAACTACTTCTTCCTTTCCAAGCAATATTGTCCGCTTGTAAAGAAGAGCTTGAGATGATGAAGCACAAAGGACACTCCATTATTGATGACAAGTGCTCAAAAGAAATTCTTATTTAAGATTAACTAAATGCAATTTTGAACAACAACCAAAGTGATGATGATAAACAAGTTTATGAGAACAAAAATGATTAAGATGGAATAGTGCTTAGAAGCACTATTATTGAGGAATTATGGAAGGGCAGGAGGGATTAAGAAAGAAATACATGCTAATGATAAAGATAACAAAAACATAAGTCAAAAGGGAAAATAATTAACCTATGTTCTAATACCATGTTGAAATGAAGAGGAACTACTCCTAATCTATTTTTAATCACACATTAATCAAATTAAGGAGGAGGAAATAGGAGATATAGAAGCATGATGAATAAATAAATGAAAAATTTACTTACATGAGATGCTCTATGAGCATGAGGACTACATGAGGAGATGATACACACTCTCGACAATGTGCTAGAGTGAATGTGCATACGGGACATGAAGTGAGGCCCTCCTAATATGGATTTGAGGGCAAATCACCTTGCATGTGGGATAATGGACATTCATGAGAATGATTCTTGCTTTGGACAAAAGGGTGGAGCATGGAAATCTCAAAAGCAGCATGTGAAGCAATATGCTTGAGGAGGATCCTATGGCACATAGGAATGCAAGGACAAGAGGCTATATATTTGAATTGTGACAACCAAAGTTGCATGGCCATTGACAAAAATCCTATTCTTCATGCATGTACCAAGCACATAGAAATTTAGTATCACTATGTACATCAATTGATTGTTGATGAGTCATGCAGATAAGCTACTGTCCAATTGAAGAAAATGGAGCTAACATCTTCACCAAGGCTCTTGGGAGAGAGAATCTTCATCGACACTTCTAAAAGCTTGGTATTTGACTAATAAAGTAGTTCACCTTGGTGAAAAAAAAAGAGGAAACTCTTATCTAGTATTAGTCACACATTAGTCAAACTAAAGAGGATAAAATAAGGGATGTGAAAAAATAATAGATAAATGAAAATTTACTTACACTAAATCCTTTATTAGAATGAGGGCTCCAGGAGGAGAGGATGCACACTCTTTGCAATGGGATAGAGTGAATATCCCTTTGGGACTGAAGTGTGGCCCTCCTTATATTGAGTAGAGGGAAAATATCCTTTCATGTGGGATATATGTGCTACCATGAGAATGACACTAGCTTTAGAAAAATGGTGGAGCATGGAACTCTCAGCACCCCCTCCATGTGATGAGCCTTTTGTTTTTAACGTGGGGAACTAGTGACATATGGCATCACTTAGTCCATTGGGATTTTAGATCTAATGACATATGGGATCATAGGACATACCTTGTACATATGGCATCGAATTGTGGGACATATGACATCCCTCAGTTTTGTGGTTCCATGGACATATGGGATCCATCATGTTGGGACATGAGGCATCCCAAGGATCGAGGAAAATATGGTATTAGTAGACATATACTTGGATATTTGGGATCCAAGTGGTTTTGTGGGGATCTTGGGACATATGGGATCCCAAGACATATACAAGGGTTTACATCATGGGGTAAGTGATGTTGTTGATCCATTTACATATTATTTTTGTGGTGTTCTTTTGATTTGTTGTTGTCTAGCCTTCTTAGGATCCATTGATGGTAACTTTATGTATTTTATTCTTTGAATTTTTGGTTTTTTACACACTTTTTCCTCATATATTCTTGAAATGGCATTGTAGGACACATAATTTGATGTGTGGGCAAGAGTATATATGGGGTGATACTTATCTTTAACATTTTACATATGGCATTGGGAAGGTATTAAATTCCTTAATAAGGTGGCGTCTAATCCCTTACAAAGAGAGCCATTGATGTGTGTCGCATGTTGAAAATGCTTAGAAAAGGTCCTTATGTGGGATTTAATAGAAGAAACAATGTATATGTCATACAACTGTTATATATTCATACTATCAAAATGAATATTCATTATACCAAAATAGATAGATAGAACTCTTCTCTTGAATCCCTTGATTTTTGGCTTTCAATATTGGAGGATAGCTCATTCCCTCTCTCTACTTGTTTGGATATTGGCAAGCCATGATGCCTTCAATGGATTGGGAAATGTCTTCTCTTTTTTTTTTTGAATGCCATATTCAAACAAATCTAGTGAGTAGTTCCTAATGTCTCCATTTCCAAATTTAGTGTTGACCAAAAATAGATTCTCATGTGTTGATCACATTTTGATCATATATAACAAGCATCCCCATCTCTCAGTTTCTAGCAGCCCATGCCCATATTACACTTCAAACGAGCTCAGATTCTCTATCTTTGTCATAGTTGATAGATTTTTTGTTGTTCCAAATATAGTAGCAAAGGAGAAGGACATGAAAGCATCAGATTAGTGAATGGTGCATTCCATCAAATTAGTAGTGTGTCTCTGATCAGTTTTTCTTCGCAATTCTCACGTACACAGGTGACAAGTCCAGACGATGCTACATTCTCTTTGTTGTGCATCCAGCCCAACTTCTTCTTGTGCATCGGTATGGCTTTGTCATCTGCTATGTCAATGCTTCTCTCTGTCAAGATGGATCCTACCAATCTTGTCCCTGTCTAGACAAGTGTGCTCAATCTTTCTCTCTATGTACTTGCATGGGCAATACATTTCCTTCTTTGGATTCCTCTCTAGCTTTCAGTCTTGAGACCATAGAATCCTCTTCATTCTATGCCTTGTCCTTTCTTTGGGTTCTTGGTAAACCCTTTATTTATTTATTTATTTATTTATTTATCCTATTTGAAGGGTTTTCACCCTTATGATTGATATTTCCCAAGGGTATGGGAAGCCTCTCAAGCCTGTGGACTTGCATGTGTAAGCCTAAGAGGAATCCTTTTAGAATTCATGTGAGAGCCATTTAATTTCATGTGAATCTGAAGGTTACCAGAGGAGATGTGGAAGCACATGAGAAGGAGGCTGTGCCATTTAGAATTTATGAAATATCCAATCCTTTGAAAAAAATGATTTTAGTCACTAATGTATTGTACAAAACTCCCATTTTTGTAAATATTAGCTCCATTTTGTGCAAGTCAGGGAGTCCTTGAGCTTAAGGAGTTTATGTAGAATCTACATTTTTGAATTTGGTAATTTTTGGAGTTTATTTGAGCCCCCAAATTAGTATTAGAACCTTACTTTTAACCATGCAAGACACTAGGTTTGAAATTCGCCAAGACTCTTGAAAACTATAAAACGAACTACATAGATCATTTTTTTAGATTCACTTTTTTGGGAGAAAGAGCTTGTATGAGAAAGTAGAGAGTTTCTAAACTTGATGGAATGAATATTCTCCATTGTTCCATCTCATTTTCTCTATGTTGTGTGTGTCTGTGTATGTGTGTATGCATCTCGTGTGCTTCTCACCTTCACATCTACACATATCACTTGCTAACGATCTTCATATCACCCTCAGGTCTCCATAGATTGACAATTACAAGGAGGATCTCCATCAACATTGATACTCATCATTGTCTTATAAGCATGCTGGGGAGCAATACGTAAGGGCAAGTGTGTGTGGTAAGAGAGTTGACTAGAGACATTGGAGTTTAGGTAAGTAAATTTGGTAAGATTTTTCTCATTTTCTTGATTGATTGTATCTTAGTTTCCATCCATACCAGCTCCATTCATCCCCCTCCACGATCTGCATCTTTGCCAAAATTGCACCACTGCAACTGTATATCCACCATCCACTCACTTCCCCTCATTTGCTTGTGTGTGTTAGAGAGAGAGAGAGAGCTATTGTGTGTGCTTTCTTTTTGTGTTCTTGTTGATTTTTTTGTAGATTATGGACCATCATCAGCTCTAGGGACTACACAAGTATTACAGACCATTTGCAGTTTCCTGAGGCAAAATATATTTGTCATGATAGACCATATCTATCATGATAGACCAAAAAGTTGTATTTTGGGAAACATAACAGCATGTGCTTATAGAGATCCTCAACATCATGCCAATGGTCTAGACTAAGCTAGAAAATTCGAAGCTTTTGGCTCTGTCATGGCAGACCAAAAACTCAAAAGACAAGATCGATTGTGAGAGACCCCCTTTGTCGCAAGAGACCGATCTATTGTGAGAAACCCCCAATATATCATGATAGAAAAGCCCTATGACAAAGCCCATCTATTGCAATAGTCTAACCTTTGTCACGATAGACCCATCTATCATGAAAAATCAAGAATCCTGATATATTTAAACATGCATAGAAATAGACTTGCATAGGAGACAAGACAGTACAGAGTATTGGATGCAATCTCCCTTCATCCACTTTGTTGGAGAAGTTTCTATAGTGCATGTATTTATAGTTTTTTTATTACATCCAGAATAGATATTACAATGAGGGTGAAGCTTCAAAAAGCAAGCATGAAAGTAAAAAGTTGCTCATTTTTATGGTGAGCCTTATCTTTTATTTACAAAAGTCAGAGTCTACAGTGATCCTTACCAACTACTAATTTTATGACTTTCTAGAAAGAACCCTCTATGTGGGGCTTTATTTACAAAATATATGGAAAATATGATTTCTCTTATTTTTGTCTAGGCACATCTGAATAAGTACATGCCTATTCATGCCCTCATGAACCTTCAACTTCTATATCAAAACACAAAACACATTAAAATATCAATAATAAACTTCAATAAGATGACCGCAATTGAAAAAGAGATTGATCTCAATTGATAAAAAACAAAATAGACCTGGATGGCTAGTCACATGTCCTATCACTGAACAAAATAAGCATGTTCCATGTAAAAAACACATGCATGGAAATGGATCTTGGATGAGTTAAATTATTGTGATTTTGAACGATATGCAATAATTAAGTGATCATAATGAGGCATCAATGAAGTCTTATGAATCCATTGAGATTCTTTAATAATAAAGTAAGAGGAAGTGCTAAATAGGAAAAACATTTATGAAACTTCGTATAGAAACTAGTCAATCTCAGAAAAATGTACATCGGTAACTCATTGAGATACATGTTCTACAATTACTTTGGGTCTACATGAACTATGTGATTAGAAATGATATGCCCTAAATATTCTAGTTTACTTTGGAAAAATTAACTCTTTTCAGGATTAGCGTGAAGTGTGTTCTCTTGTACCAAACTAAAATTATTTCTAATTGCTTCTCATGCTCACTTTCATTCTTACCATAAACAAGTATATCCTTGAAGAAAATTAGAAGTAAAGCTTTCTAATCAAGGAAAATCTTATTCATCATATGCACAAATGTAGCAAGAGTGTTTGTAACTCCAAAGGTCATTACCATAAACTGGTAATGGTCCATTAAAACTCGTAAAAAATGGATTTGGGAAAAGAAAAAACACTTACTTGTTTCATCTTTTCTCTACTTCATCCTTAATAAAATTATCATAGAATAAAAGGAAAATGGATCAATATTTGGTTAACTCATAAGGGTCATCAATCAACTCATAATGGACATCAATCAATTCATAAGGATCATCAATCAACTCATAATGGACATCAATTAGTTCATGAGGATCATCAATCAACTCTTAAGGATCATCAATAAACTCAGAAGCTAGAAGTGAATCCACCAAAACATTATTCTGAATATAAAGAAAAGTAGCCACACTTTGAGAACAAGTCTCTTTAGACTTACTGACCAAAATAATTAAGTTCTCATTAGTAAAAAACAATCCCGATTGGCTTTTCATGAGCCTGAGTTATCCCAAATAGAATGAAATAAATCGACTTTTGGTAAACTCATTTTAACTTTTGTTTGAGCAGATTGACCACCTTTCAACTCTTAGTGAATTGCCTTCTACATCCGTATGTGATAATAACTAGGAAGTGTTGTGAGAATTAAAACCTCTCCACATGTGATTAGTCAGATCCAGCAAAAGACATGTGATTGGTGAGATCACTCTTGAAATAAAAATTCAATAGCTTCATCGACCTCATTGAACATGCACTTGTGATGTTCTAGCTTTATATACAATCACCATTCTTGTTTCTAGGTCACATCCTAATGCAATTTTCCTCAGCTATGGCATAACTTCATGTAATATGTATGCATATTTCATTTGGTTTGCCATCTATTTTTCTTTGTGCCGCGGATTATTTCTTATGTCTCTCATAATCTGTTTGTCGCACAGAACATGGCTATCATTATTAAATAGAATAGACTAGATTCCATGGTAGCTCAATGCAACTTGGTCCTCTTTCTGTGATGGACATTGGGCCATCATTTGTGCCATCTAAGAGCAGCATGTTACATGCAAAAAGTTTCGCTTCACGAATCTATCGATTTCATCACCTTCACCAACTCATCAACTCCAAATTAGATCTAATCTAATTGAGAGATGATTGCTAGTCCCTTTTATATCTCAAAATTGGATGCCACAGAAGAGCAAAGTCGACTTATCAGTATATCATAGTTTCACCTTTCATGAAAACTAACTCTTCAATTTTTAAGGCATTTGGATTGCATTTAAACATCAATCAAAGGAGCAAAAGTTGAAATCTAGTCGAAATCAGGTAGCCATTAAGAACAATCTACATATTAAGCTATCTTACATAATTCCATCTACCAAAATCAATTTCTCTTTACAATGTTTGATATTCTTAAGAAAAGTATCCATAGTGAACCTCAATAAGTCCATCACCAGCCTCAATAAGGTACATCAGCTCATCAACTTGAATGGCTTCATCGGCTTTGCAAACTTGAAATAGGATATATTGTTGACCTGCAACTCGGCCACTTGCATATTTCAAAAATAATTCAAGAAATGGAAGCGATCAAGTCCACCAATTGAAAAAGAGACTGATCTCAATTGATGAAAAACAAAATAGACATGGATGGCTAGTCACATGCCCTATCATTGAACAAAAATAAGCATGTTCCATGTAAAAACACATGCATGGAAATGTATCTTGGAGGAGTTAAATTATTGTGATTGTGAACAATATGCAAAAATTAAGTGATCATAATGAGGCATCAATGAAGTCTTATCAAATAATAAAGTAAGGGGAAGTGCTAAATAGGAAAAACATTTAAGAAATTTCCAATAGAAACTAGTCAATCTAAAATAACGTACATTAGTAACTAGTTGAGATGCATGCCATTCTATAATTACTTTGGAGCTACATGAACTACGTGACTAGAAATGATATGCCCTAAATATTCCAGTTTACTTTGGAAAAATTAACTCTTTTCAAGATTAGCATAAAGTGTGTTCTCTTGTACCCTTCAAATATCGCTATGCATAATACATATTTGATGATAACCAGATTTAAGGTCAATCTTAGTAAAGGTATGGGATCCTTGAAGTTTATCTAGCAAGTCATCTATTCCAAGAATAGGGCATGTATTCTTAATTCTGATCTTGTTGAGGGCTCTATAGTCAATGCACATCCTATAAGTTTTATTATTTTTCTTAACTAAGAGAAGAAGTGCTCCAAATTGGGAAGAACTAGGCCTTATAAGTCCTTTTTGAAGTAAATCCTTAACTTGGTTTTCTATTTCATTTTGGTGAAAAGGTCCATGCCTATAAGACGCTTTATGAGGAGGAGAAATACAAGGAATTAAATATATAATATGGTCAAAGCATACTCGAGATACTGGTAGTTTAGAAGGATTATTGAACATAAACAATCCTTATAAGAATTCATAAAAATTTTATGTGCATCAAAAAGGGTATGAATATAATCATTTTGACATTTACAATAACCATGCATGAATTGTAACATTTCCTAAACACATGGTTTACTTGAGTATGATTAATAAATGGAAATGATTGGAAGTCATTCCTCATAGATAAAGAAATGAGTTGACCTTTAAATTCAAAATTAAATGTAGGTGTATGATAGTCAATATGTGGGTTATAATGATGAAAAAAATGCATACAAAGTATAACATCATAATATTGCAAAAGGGCAATTAAAAATGTTCGTTCATCTATGCATGAACCTATACAAATCTTAACATCATGCACTTCTCTTGTAACACTCTTGTAGCCTTAATACAAGGAAGAAAATGTCTTTAATTTCAGCTCTTGCACTAACAAATGTGAAATAAAATCATGAGAACTACCATCCTCATGTAAAATATTAACAATTTTATTACTAATAGTATCTTGCACAAAGTAAACAATGAATAGAAAATTCATTATCCAAGGTACTTAGATCTTTTTCTAATGCTTCCTTTGTCCAAACAAGAGGAACTTCTTTGTGGAATACCTCCATGTTCTGCATTTGGGCAACAATATATTTCATATGGAGGGGCAACAATCTGCACTTTGCTTTAGTATGTCCAGGTTTACCACAATTTCAATAGGTGATATGGGGTCTCTTCTGTTGAGGATCCATTGTTGAATTTTGAAGTGTAGAGGGTTTGGTAAGTTTGAGGGATGATGCTATGAGTGCTATTGAATATTTAGATTGAGGAGCTCATGGAAAACTGGGATAAGAAGAGGTAGTAAAATTGCACTTCAAGGGAAATTAAGCTTGAAAAAAGGTGGTCATTGACATCATTGTTGCAAATGGATCAGCTTGGTAATTGATTGAAACTCCTTCTCTCCATCATGAGAAAAAGAAATAGCTTCATAAATTGTTTTAGGCTGGAGTGTGTGAAGCTTGGCATGGATCCCCATCTCTAAACCATTGTCAAGATGAAATCCTTTGAGGATTGTGTACCAAAATTTTTCAAGATTTATTTCATTTTTTATTGGCTTTGATTTGATGATTTATCTATAGGAGGAAAATGAATTGTGTGTTTGTTCCAATACTTGATCGCTTAATTAAATGTTTAAAGAGAGATTTCAATTGTACATTTAAGTGAGACTTTAACCCCTTGGAAACCTAACAGTTAGTAACTTTAAACCCATAAAAATCATTAGGTATTATGTCCAATACAAAGCCTAGGAAACCAAAACCTTAGAAACCCATGTTTTAAACCCTCAAAATAAATACTTGTACTGTTGATATATTTAGATACTGATGTGTGTGAACACTCTAGGACCGCCAGGGCACTTTTTTCCCTCTTTAGGAGGCTTTTTTTCCCGGTTTGTATATATGCCTATTGCCCTAACGGGCTACATATCTCTGTACATTCTAGTGGTAATACATTCAGTATTGTGTGTTGTGATCCAAGCTTCTTCTTCTTCCTTGTGTTGTTCGCGTGCTTCCATAGACGTCTAACTCCAACAATCGGTATCAGAGTAGGTCGTCGCTTCATCTAGGGCATCATCGACACCTCTCCGGTTGCAATCTTAGAATCGCACGAATTTTGGTGAGCATACTCAAGGTGTTTCATAGATCAAAACAGCTTTGTTGGGTGGTTCCAAAATTGGTTTACCAGTACGTGTCTCAAAGTTTGCTACACAGGTTTAGCAGAATTCATTTGGGAAGTTATGTTCAACTTTTTGAGATAAAGTCAATTTTCTGCGTCAAGGTATTTTAGTCACCAACCATGGCTGAAAGCAGTGATGTATTTTGTATGTTGGCTGTTGAGAATAAGTTGGATGGTACCAACTACCCATTATGGGCTTATATTATTCGACATGTATTGGTTGCAAAAGGATTGTGGAACATTGTGCAAGGTGTTAAAAAACATCCTATCACACCTGCAATTGTTTTAATTGTAGGTACTAAAGCTGATGCAGAAGGTGTCGAAGATGGTGATATTCTACAGATTCTTGTTCGTGTGGTAGTTTCTACTGCACCCACTGCAGAGCAAATTCGTTGCAATGCCAGAGATGCCTAGGCACATGCATTGATAGCTTTGTCTATCAAACATGCCATTATTCCTCACATTCTCTCTTGCAGAATAGCTAAGGATGCTTGGGATACACTTACCACATTGTACTAGGCTAGGAATGAGGCTCGTGTTGTTTACCTCTGAAAAGAGTTGGAGAGTGAGCACATGAATGAAGGTGATTCTTTGGATAGTTTTTGGACAGCGATGAAGGATTTGAAGGAATAATTGATTTTTGTTGATGAAGTCCTTCCTGATAGTTCACTTGTACAGACTGTTCTGAATGGTCTTCCTGACTCATATCAGAGTTTTGCTTCTACTCTTCGGTTGATGATGAAAGGCAATCCAAATGCCTTAACATTTGAAGAGTTAGTTTCTGTTCTGTTGTAGGAAGATCATTCTAAGTAGAATAGTTCTATTATGCATGTTGCAGGTCAAGCTTTCCTGGCTAGTCAGAAGGGCAAAGGAAAATGGAGCTCTTCAACTAGTAAGCAAAAATATGCTAACTGTGCACAATCGAAGAAGGAAGACAAAGATGAGAAGAAATAAGAAAAGCAAAAATTGTTTTGCAAATACTGTAAAGCAAATGATCAAGTCATTAAGAATTGTCCAAAACTGGATGCTAAAGAGGCAAAGAAGAAAGAGGCCGGAATGGTTGTTATAGAGGCCTCTACACCAAAAACAGGGTCTGTTAATCTTGTGTTGGATGAAGAATGGGCGTTTACTATTGTTTGCAGTTTTGACCCATCTTCTCATGAACAATGCATGTCTGCAATAGACTGAGATGTTTGGTACTTTGATAGTGGGGTGACCAAACATATTACCTCGCAGTGTAGTTTCTTCTCTTCACTGGAGCCTACCCTACAGGGAATACTGTCACATGCACCAACAACTCCTCTTATCTTGTCATGGGAGTTGGTAACATCATTTTGACTATTGTTGATGGTAGTTATTTCACTTTTTCAGATGCTTTATTTGTGCCAAGGATCAAGAAGAATCTGTTATCAGTTTCGGCTTTAGCCAAGATTGTCTTGGTTGTGAAATTTGTTGATGACAGATGTATAGTTCATGATCAGTCAAATGGCGATGTGATTATTGCTTCTGGCATTTTATCTTGTGGGCTGTATAAGCTCATAGATTATGAAAAATTTGTGAATGATTTGGCATGTGCAATACATGATTCTCACGCTGTGTCAGATGCAAAGCTTTGGCATGCATGCTTTGGTCATTTGAATTTTACTAGTTTGCTACGCCTATAGAAATCTGAAATGGTGTCCTCTTTTCCCAAACTTGAGGCACTTAGTAAACATGTATGTGAAGGCTGTATTTTGGGAAAAATGAAGCATTCCTCATTTCCAAAAGATGGTTTAGTTCGAGCTATGCAGAAATTGCAGCTTGTTCACAATGATGTGTGTGGTCCTATGTAGACTCCCTCTTTCAAAAATTATCTTTATTCATTGATGATTTTTCCAGGCATGCATGGGTATATCCATTGAAGCAAAGTCCGAAGTGTTTATGTGCTTCAAACAATTTCTGGTTTTGGTCGGAAATCTATCAGCATGTAAAATGGGCACCCTCCATTCTGATCGAGGAGGGGGTATATGTCTTCTGACTTTAATGCATTTCTGGCTGAACGTGGGATAAAACATCAGTGTACAATGTCGTATACACCTCAAAAGAATGGAGTTGCTGAATGGAAGAATAGGTCACTCATGGAGATGGCAAGGTGTATGGTCAAGAGTCTGGCTTTACCACATAGTTTCTCGCTTGAGGCTCTTATGTGTGTAGCATATATAATTAACAGGTGTCCCACTAAAGCATTACAATCTATCACTCCATATGAGGCTTGTCATGGTCGCAAGCCATCTGTTGCTCATCTGCATGTTTTTGATTGTCTGGCATATGCATTAGTGCCTGAACAACATCATAGAAAATTGGATGGTAAAGCAATAAAATGTATTTTTGTTGGGTACAGTTCTGAAAGTAAAGGCTATGGTCTGTATCATCCAGAGACTAAATGCGTTTTGGTTAGCCATGATGTTGTTTTTGTGGAAGATGTTATTCAGCCATTGCTTTCATGTACTAAGGAGACATATGTTAGCTCCAAAGACATGTATGATACTTTGCTGCCTCTTTTTAGAGGTGGACAGTCTAGTGCTGGTCCTAATGAGGCAACTTCTCAACCTTTGCAGGTTTCATGTGATGATGTAGATCATTCCATTTCTGATGCAGATTTACATGATGCACTTGTTGATGAGAGCTCTGATATTGAGCAGACAAAACTATGCCAAAATGGCTAGTGCAAACTTTGCATGATAACAAACTCGATGCAACTCTCTCATATCGTACTCAATCAGGCTCTCATAGTGCCTCTTTTGCATCAAATTGCTATGCGATGGCTACCTCTAGTCTCTGTGATGAGACTCAACCTATTTCATTTGATGAAGCACAAAATTTTGAACATTGGATGGCTACAATGCAATCTGAATATGATGCTATCATGAAAAATGGTAGTTGCTCTTTATGCGACTTGCATCCTGGCAAGAAGGCCATTGGCACTAAGTGGCTATACAAGCTAAAGTGTAAACCTGAGGGAATAGTTGACAGGTATAAGGCTAGGCTTGTTGCAAAGGGTTATGTGCAGGAAAGAGGCATTGATTTTGATGAAACTTTTGCTCCTACTTTCCAAATGACTACTATTCATAGCGTCTGTGCACTTGCAGCTCATCATGGTTGGAATGTACATCAGCTGGACATTAAAAAAATATTTCCTAATGGTGACTTGCATGAAGAAGTGTATGTTTTTCAGCCCCATGGCTTTGTGCAGAAAGTACATGAAAACCAGGTGTGCAGGTTAAAGAAGGCATTATATGGTTTAAAGCAAGCGCACCACATGCTTGGTGTGAAAAGATACATGCCTATCTCATTGCACATGGTTTTGAGAATAGTCCAACTGAAAGCACCTTATACGTTAAGCATGCTAATGATGTGCTTCTGATCATTGTGGTGTATATTGATGACATGCTACTCAATGGTCCTCATGATATGCATATTGCTGATTTGCATGCCTCATTTGAGATGTCTGATTTGGTGCATTTGCATCACTATTTGAGCATTCAGTTTATCCAAGTTGATGGTGGAATGGCTTTATGTCAAATGAAATATATTGACACATTGTTTTAGTGTTTTGGCCTTGAAGACTGTAAGCCTATTGCCACTCCTATGGAGATATAGGTTTACGATTGAGTCTTCATGATGTTGGAGATGCATTTGATGCTATTCTCTATCAGCAGGCTATTGGATGCTTGATTTACTTATGCATTACTCGGCCAGATATTTAGTTTTATGTCTCACAAATGAGCAAGTTTATGCATTGCCCAGGTGTCAAGCATTGGTAGGCGGTTAAGTGCATCTTTCACTACTTGAGTCGTACCCGGCTACTTGGATTGTTTTATCCCAAGGGGGGGTCACTACCGCCAAATTTGCATGCTTTTTCTGATAGTGATTGGGCTAGTTGCTATGACACTCATGTGTCCACTAGTGGCTTTTGCTTCATGCTTGGTAGCTCATGTATATCTTGCTTGAGCAAGAAGCACCCTACTTTGGTCACTTCCAATTGTGAAGCTAAGTATAGGCCAGCTTTCACAATGACTATTGAGTGTGTGTGGTTGAGATGCCTTATGGCTGATTTGGGTGTTGGTTAGTCTTTTGCCACCACCATCTTCACTGCCAATCAGAACACATTGGCAGTTGTGAGGAACCCTGTGTTCCATGCTCGCAATAAGCACATTGAGGTGCATTATCATTATGTCAGGGAGAGGTTCTCTGCATGGGAGATTAGCTTGGCATATGTGCCCACTCAGGAGAACATTGCAGACCTTTTTACGAAGGCTCTGTCTAGGGAGAAGTTTGAAGCTTTCAGCAAAGTTTGGGCTTACTTCCTTCTGTGGATTGATTCCACATAGCTTGGCATTTCCTTATACATGAGTGCCAGCTCCTTGTTCACCCCATCACTCCCAGGGGGATTTGTTGCTATATTTAGGTCATGATGTGTGTGAACACTCTAGGACCATCGGGGCACTTTTTCCCTCTTTAGGAGGTTTTTTCCCCTGGCTTGTATGTACACCTATTGCCCTAACGGGCTACTTATCTTTGTATATTCTAGTGGTATTACATTCAATATTGTCTGTTGTGCTCCAAGCTTCTTCTTCTTCCTTGTGTTGTTCGCGTGCTTCCGGAGATGTCCAACTCCAACATGTACTAGGAGTAACATGTTGATAATCCTAGCCATATACAAACCATAGTTGTCCCAAATAAAAGCCCTAGTTAGGAAATTTAGGAACCTATTTTCCCCAACATAACCCTTGATTTGATTGAAACTTTTATATATAAATTTATGTGTAATAAAATAGAACCTTAATCCTATAAATAAAAAGAAGAATAAATTTAAAATAAAATGTGAAAATAGAAAGGAAAAAATTAAAAGAAAAAGAGAAATTCAAAATAGAAATGTAGATTTGGATTATTCTAAAGTCTAGAAAGGAAGAGAACTGGATGACCCTAATTTTAAAATGGAAAGAAAAGAAGAATCCAAGAGAATTTTAAAGAATCATCTAAAATTGGTAAGTATATCATATCCTTCTAGAAAAGGGACCTTTGAGTCTCTTTATAAACAAAGTTGATTGAACATTGAAACTTCCAATGTTATTTTTTCATGTAAACTTTTTGCTCATTCCTTTTCATTTATGTAGTTTTTCTCTGAGAGAGAGAGTCCCTTATCTCTCTTTCCTTTCCCCCTCCACTCCATGGATTCATCATTAGTAGCTAGAGAGATTGAGAAAGAGAGCACACCATCTCTCTATCCTTCTTTCTCTTGCTCCAATACAGGAATTAGTACCCTACTACTCTCAAAACATAGAGTGGAGAGAGAAAGAGAGAGCTCGAGATCAACCTTGATTGTGGTCTCTTTTTGGTTGGCGCACGACAATCAAGAATTTTGATTAGGACAAAGGATTGAAGTAAAAAATAAAGCAAACATCAAATTCAGAAGCATGAAGACTAGTGAATGAAGACTTGTGTATACATGTACACTAAACTTGTAATTAGCCTACTTATACCTTTGTTATGGTTATGAGTTTGTACATATATGCCTAAATATACAAGTAGAAAGCTGGGGCATTTAAGAGAGATGATGAATGACAAGTTGTAATAGTCATTAGACACTTTAGAAGTGAAGAGAATATGTCTCATCAATCAGATGTAATGTTTTTCTGAATACAAGAAATGTTGCACCCTGATCTTTTGCTCAGTGCTCCTTCTATGCTTAATTTTTGTGAAATTCTTTTGTACAAGTCTAAGTCTATAGTTGAGTGACCGCTATACAAATTTTTAGATCCTAATTGTGATCAGGCTGAGAGATCTTTAAGTAGGAACATTTACATGTGTAAATGTGAAGAAGAGAAGATTGTAGCATGTGCAAATTTGATGATAATGTTTTGGATAGTTCTCCTTCAACAATGTAAATTTTTGAGCAAGTAAGTAAGCACTCATTATTTAATCTGGAAGGTAAGCTACCTATGGCTAAAAGCATTTGAATAAACGGGTTCTAGTTTGAGAGAACTATGCATTAGAAGTTGTAGGTGTCAAAGTCGACTGTATAGAAGTATAGTTTTAGACATAGGTGAATTGTTTGGAGTAAATCTCAAGATTTATTAAACCTTTTGAGAGAGTTTAACTTGGAGAAGGTGTGTAGATACTAGCTAACACTTCATACAAAGTTTCATTGGAAACTTTACACATCTCATCAGTCTGTGAGTGGATTAAGTGAGGTAGAATTTCTATATGTTGAGTCTGTTCACAATTAGTTCAAAATTTGGTAATCTGGTATTGGTCTTCCAAAATTGGTTGAGGTTTTGAGTTATTCTTGATATAGAGGTGCTCTAACATCAAGAATAACTTGCTATTTTGGAGATTAACACTCTCCATCAATGGTATCAGAGCAGGAGTTATTAACATTGAAGAAAGAAGGACCTTGATTGTTGCAGATATACAGAAATCAATCTTTAAAGATTCAAAAGGTGAAAGTTGATGGAGAGTGTTAATCTCCAAAAGAAAAAATAACTCTTGAAGTTAGAACACATCTATATCAAGAATAACTTAAAACCTTCACCAATTTGGAGGATCAATACTCAACTATCAAAATTTTGAACAAACTGTGAAGAAGATGACTACACAGAAAGTGTATTGCACATAACTCATTCATTGACTTATCAAATGTGTAAAGTTTTTTATAAACTTTGTACAAGGTGTTGCCTACAGTTTGCGCACCTCCTCCAAGTTAAATCATTCCAAAAGACTCAGTAGATCTTGAGAAATGATCTTAAAAATTCACCTATGTCTAAAATTGTAGTTCTTTACAGTCGACTTTGACATCTGCAACTTCTAAAGCTTGGTTCTCCCAAACTAGAACCCATTTATGCAAATGCTTTTAGCCATAGATGGCTTACCTCCCAACTTAGATTTTGACTCCTCATTTATGCAAAACTTTACACTGTTCACTGAGAACTGACCATTTCTTTGACCATCGGGATTGCGCCCGTTTCAAAAGACACTCAACACTTCCTCACATAGGAATGTTCCTACTCATAATTCTCACAGCCTGTTTACAATTAGGCTCTCAAACTTTAACCATAGACTCATCAACTATGGAATTAGATACCTACAAAAGGATTCTTGAATTGATCAAGCACAAAAGGAGAACACATAGAAAAATCGGACGCAATTTTTCTTCATTACTGAAAAGTTTTACATCTAGATGAGAGAGCTATCTTACTCACTTCACAAATGTCTAGTGACTTCTAATTCTCTTCAATTCTTGTTCTCTCACACTCTCTCATATTTGCCCCGACATTTTTCCTTGTATATATAGGCAAATATGTACAAACTCATAACCATACAAAAGTATAAGTGAGCTAACTCTAAGTTAATGTACATATGTATACACATCTTCATTCTCTGAACATGTACTTTCTTCATGCTTCATATCGTGACCTTCTCTTCAATCCTTGACTTCAAAACTTCATCAAAACTTCAATTGTTGATTGCCTTGCACCAACAAAAGTTTGAAGTGAAAGCTAGAGAAGGAGGCCTGAAGCTATCAAGAAGATCAAAAGAAATTATATTCAAAGTAAAGTTACATTCATTATTCACAAAGCTCGAAGAATTTATTGCACAGGTGAAGAAAGGATGGGAGATTCTCTTCAGATAGAGAAATTGGATAGAGAAAACTATCTTGCTCGGTCCATGAGTATGGAAGCTCATCTCATGAGCAAAGACATGATAGGATATATCATAGGTGAAGAAGAAAAACCAAAATTCAGAGATCCTAGTGTTCCAACTAGGGATGAACTCTCATATTTGAAGACATGGATGAAGAAGGATGCTCAAGCTAGGAGCATTATCTACATGGGAGTCAATGATTACTTGCTACCTCACATTAGAGGACTTGAAAGTGCAAGTGACATATGGAATGCTTTGGAGGAGCATTTACAAAACACTACAAAGTCAAGGAAGGCATCTTTATGGGCAAAATTCAACACATTCAAAAAGAAAGCTTCTCAATCTATTTCTGATTATGTAGCAAGGATGAAGGACATTGCAGAGGCATTAGGAGCAATTGATGAAGATATTGAAGAGGATAAATTGTTAAGACGAACTCTCACAGGTTTGAGAGGAGATGAGAAATGGAAGCCATTCATTTTATCTACTGAATTGTCACTAGATCATCTCACTCTTGATTTGAATCAATTGCTAGGACACATGCTAAACTTTGAGCAGGATGTCAAAGGTGATTTTGATAAGAGTGCAGGTCAAGCAATGTATTCAAAGGACAAGAAGAAAACTAACAAAGGAAGCAACAATTGAATGAAGATGAAGGCAATACTAGTCAAGCTAGCTTCCTTAGAGGAAGAGGAGGTGGAAAAGGTAGAGGAAGAGGTAGAAGCAATAAAGATGGAGTCAAAGCTTGCTGGATTTGTGGTAAGACTAATCATTTAGCTCATGAATGTTGGCATAATAATCAGAATGGTGGAGGATATAACCAGAACTTTAATTCAAGAGGAAGAGGTGGTAGAAACCAAAGAGGTAATTTCAGAGGTAGAGGTTTCTTTGGAAGAAATGTAGGTAGAGGTTTTCAAAGTCAATCTTACAATAATACCTACTACAACTATGCTTCAGATCAGAAAGAGGATTCAACCTTAATCATGAATGCAACTTGTGAAAGACAAAGTGAAGATCAAAAAGTCTTCTACATTGACTCAGGGTGTAGCAATCACCTAAGTGGCAACATAGCTTTGATGACTGATTTGGAGAATAAAGTAAGTAATCATGTGGTTCAAACAGGTGATAACATAAAGCACAATCTTTTGAGTAAGATTTTGTATGCTCCTACAATTCCAAAGAATCTGATAAGTGTAGGGCAAATTGTAGAGAAAGGTTATGAATTAAGGTTCACTAATGTGAAAGACCCTAGCAATGGGTATAAACAAATCTTTTCAAGAAAGAAAGAAGGAAGGCTATTCACATTGAAGATTCAAGGCAATGTTGGTCATGCCTTGTTCACTTATGGAGGACATAAGATCTCTGAGTTAGATCTTTGACATAAATGGCTTGGACATTTCAGTGAAAGAGGTATCAAGGATATGATCAATAGTGGTTTAGTGCTTGGACTACCTAATGTTGTAGTTCAACATATGCCATACAAATATGAGGCATGTCAATTAGGTAAGGCTCATAAGTAATCATATAATTAGCATGGTTTCATGTATTCAGAGAAGCTTGAATTGGTACACACAAATGTGTGGGAACCATCAAAGGACTTTAGCATTAATGGTTCAAGATATTATGTGATTTATGTTGATGATGATACCAGGTGGATGACCATATATGTGATCAAAGATAAATGAGAGGTGTTCAATACATTTAAACATTATCATGTGTATGCAGAAGGAAATAGAGGGCAAAAATTGAAGAGGCTAAGGTCAGATGGAGGGGGAGAGTATTTCTCTAATGAGTTTAGTGATTACTTATAGAATGGAGGTATAAAAAGGGAAGTTACTTGTAGGTACTCTCCTCAACAAAATGGTGTAGCAGAAAGGAGAAATAGAACTCTTGTTGAGTTTGCAAGGTCAATGATGAAGGAGAAAATTTGTCCCAATTATTTGTGGGCTGAGTCTTTAAATACAACCACATACTTGTTTAATAGGCTACCACATAAAGCTTTGCAGGGTATGACACCATATGAAGCTTGGTGGGCTAAGAGACCTACCTTAGATGCAAAGTGTTTGGATGTTTGGCTTATGCATATGTGCCATCTCAGTTGAGGCATAAATTGGAACATAAAGCTGAAAAGTATGTGTTCATTGGCTATGATGATAAGCAGATGGGTTATAGGTTCTGGAGTCCATCCACAAAGCAATCCCTTGTGTCAAAGGATGTTACATTTGATGAGCAAGGTACTTGGTATGCAGGTAGAATGAATATTCATGCAAGTGATGAAGAAACTTTGAGTCATAAGAAAGGTAAATCAAAGGTTCAAATTTGATGAAGAAGAAAACAATGAAACACAAGTTGAAGTTGAAGAAATGCCAAGGTTTGATCCAGAATGTGATGAACCAGAAACTTCAAGAAGTGGAGAACTCATAAGGTCATCAAGGCACAAATGGCAACCTACAAGGTATAGCTATGATACTTCTTTTTTGACTACTAAAGATTATGCTTACATGGTGAAAGCAGAGGAAGACCCTTCTACATATGAAGAGGCAAAAGGTAAGGAAAATTGGGAGAAAGCTATGCAGGAAGAGTATGATGCATTAATGGAAAATGAGACATGGGATTTGGTTCCCCAACCAAATAGTAGGAAGATCATTGGATGCAAATGGGTCTACAAGACAAAGAGGTTTGCAGATGGAAGTGTGTCTAGGTATAAAGCTAGACTTGTTGTGAAAGGATATGCTTAGACATATGGTATAGATTATGATGAGACTTATAGTCTTGTAGCAAAGATGACATAAGGAATCTCATAGCTATTGGTGCATGTAAAGGCTCGAAGATATGTCAATTAGATGTGAAGAACGCTTTTCTAAATGGTTACATTTTAGATGATGTTTTCATGGAGCAACCACAAGGTTTCAAGGATAGAAGGTTTGAAGCAGGCCCCAAGGGCATGGAATTATAGACTTGTGAAGTTCTTGAAGGAGCTTGGTTTCCAAGTGTCTAAGGAAGATAGTAGCTTGCTTGTTAAAGCAAGTGATGATGGGTTCATTTATATGTGCACATATGTTGATGACATAATTCTTACAGGTACAGATGAGAAGGGCATACAAGATCTTAAGAAGCAGATGGAAAAAGAGTTCAAGATCAGTGACTTGGGAGATTTGTCATATTTCTTGGGCATGGAGATTTCATATACACAACATGGAGTATATGTAACTCAAGAAAGGTATTTGAAGAACTTGCTAATCAAGTTTAAAATGGAAGATTAAAGGGTAGCACCTACTCCAATGGAGGCGAATCACCAATTGAGCAGATATGGAGGAGAAGGATTCAAGAACATGAAGCTATATCAAAGTCTGGTTGGTAGTTTAATCTATTCTACATTAACTAGGCCTGATTTGTCATATGCAGTTGGTGTGTTGTCTCAGTTCATGCATTGTCCTAGGAAAGAACATTGGGTTGCAGGACAACGAGTGCTAAGATACATTAAGGTTACACTCAAGGAAGATTTGTATTATGGATTTACATTAGATACAAACATTAAGATATATAGTGATACAGATTGGGCAGGTAATCTTGATGATAGGAGATCAACCTATGGGTACTTATGTTATGTGGGAGATAAGTTAATCTCTTGGTGTTCTAAGAAGCAACATATAGTTGCTTTGCCATCCACAGAAGTAGAGTATAAAGGAATGGTTGAAGCTGCAAAGGAGGTCATATGGTTGAAAACTCTCATGAAGAGTTTTGACATCATTCAAAGTACACTCACTACTCACAGAGATAATATGAGTTCTTTGTATCTAGCTGTTAACCCTGTTTTTCATGCCAAGACAAAACATATGGAGATTCAATATCACTTTTTGAGAGAGAAGGTGATTGATAAAGAGATTGAAGTCATACATACTTCAAGAAAAGATTAGATTGTAGATATGTTAACCAAAAGCTTGGATGAACCTAATTTGCAAAGGTTCAAAGACATGGTAGGTATAAAGAAGATGTAGAAAATCACAATTGGTGATTGAGGGGGAGCTGTTGGTGCAGGACAATCAAAAATTGGTGATTAGGACAAAGCAAAGGTCAAATTTAGAAGCATGAAGACTAGTGAATGAAGACTTGTATATACATGTATACTAAACTTGTAATTAGCCTACTTATACCTTTGTTATGGTTATGAGTTTGTACATATATGCCTATATATACAAGTAGAAAGTCAGGGCATGTAAGAGAGATGATGAATGACAAGATGTAATAGTCATTAGACACTTTAGAAATGAAGAGAATATGTCTCATCAATCAGATGTAATGTTTTCCTGAATAGAAGAAATGTTGCAGCCCCATCTTTTGCTCAGTGCTCCTTCTATGCTTAATCTTTGATGAAATTCTTTTGTACAAGTCTAAGTCTATAGTTGCGTGACCTCTGTATAAATTTTTAGATCCTAATTGTGATCAGGATAAGAGAATTTTATATAGGAACATTTACATGTGTAAATGTGAAGAGGAGAAGACTACAGCAGGCACAAATTCGATGATAATGTTTTGGTCAGTTCTCTTTCGACAGTGTAAAGTTTTGAGCAAGTAAGAACTCATTCTTTAAGTTGAAGGTAAGCTATCTATGGCTAAAAGCATTTGAATAAATGGGTCTTAGTTTGAGAGAACTATGCATTAGAAGTTGCAGGTGTGAAAGCCGTATAGAAGTACAATTTTAGACATAGGTGAATTGTTTGGAGTAAATCTCAAGATTTACTATTTTGAGAAAGTTTAACTTGAAGAAGGTGTGCAAACACTAGATGACACTTCATACAAAGTTTCATTGGAAAGTTTACACATCTGATCAGTCTATGAGTGGATTAAGTGAGGCAAACTTTCTATATGTTGAGTGTGTTCACAGTTAGTTCAAAATCTTGGTAATCTGGTATTGTTCTTCCAAACTTGGTTGAGGTTTTGAGTTATTCTTGATATAGAGGTGCTCTAACATCAAGAATAACTTGTTCTTTTGGAGATTAACAGTGTCCATCATTTTTCTCACTAGTGGGCATGCCCATGTTCATGTTACCTTGTGCATTTTTCCTCTTGTAGAGAGAGAGAGAGAGGCTTAATTGATGCACTCCTCTGATGATTGTTGTAGAGAGAGAGAGAGAGAACAGAGGTAGGTTTTGGATAGTTGATGTGCAAAGATAAATTGTGCAGGAAATTAGAACAGAGAGAGAAAGGGACATATGAGCACAAAAGCTCGGTGCTTTAGATGTGATCATGCTGAAACATAGTAGAAGAGATAGAGAGAGAGAGAGAGAGAGAGAGAGATAGATTTACAAAGCTTCATATAGAGGTAGAGAGATTGGCATAGTTCAAAATTCAGAGCTCAAAGAAATTGTTGGATACTGATCGGAGAGAGAGAGACTAATAGAGAGAGATATAGAGTTCCTGCTTACTTTGATATGCAAAGTACAAAACTAAAATAGATCAGGAAAGAAAAAGGAGATAGAGAAAGAGTATGTGAGAGAGAGAGAGAGAGAAAGAGAGGGAGAGGGAGAGAGAGAGGGGATTATGCAGATTGAAGGGAGGTAGGTAAATCAAACGACTTCCATACTAGAGAGAGAGGGAGAGAGAGAGAGAGGGAAAGAGAAAGAGAGAAAGAGGGGAGGGAGAGAGAGAGAGAGAGAGAGCAACAGATTGAACTGCAGATCAATGATAGACTAGAGAGAGAGAGAGGGAGCAAGATGATTCTAGCAAATCTCAGACTCAAGTTGCTACGATAGAAAGAGATTGAGAGAGAGAGAGAGGGAGAGAGAAAGAGTGAGAAAAAGAGTAGAGGCTACTAAAAATGACAAATCTGTTAAAGACCTTGTTTTGCTTCTTTATGAGACCACCCCACTTACATCTAGATTTAGTCTGGATGATCCTAATACCTTTAGTAGTTGCATGCACATGATCCTGACACTTGGTTTGATTATTGATGATGAGATGGGTTATATTGAATGTTGAATGGACACTCATGAACAAACAAAAGCCGATTTGGATGAGGAAACCTGATGAGATCAACAAAGACGAGTATGTTGTCTTTTATAAAAATTTGACTAATGATTAGGATGAACATCTTGCAGTGAAACACTTTTATGTGGAAGGTCAATTAGAATTCAAATCTGTACTGTTTGCCCCTAAGCGTGCACCATTCAATTTATTTGACATAGGGAAAAACTTGAACAATACCAAGTTATATGTTCAAAGAGTGTTTATCATGGATAATTGTGAAGAGCTTATTCTAGAATATCTAGGATTTGTTGAGGGATTGGTTGACTCTAAGGATCTGCCACTTAACACATCTAGGGAAATGCTACAACAAAACACAATTCTAAAGTTTATTAGGAAGAACTTATTAAAGAAGCGTGTTGAATTGTTCTTTGCGATCGCTGAGAACAAGGAGGGCTACGACAAAGTTCCTGAAGCATTTTCCAAAAAAATTGAAACTTGGAATTCATGAAGATAGTCAAAATAGAGCAAAGTTAGCTCAGCTTCTCAAGTTTCACTCCACCAAGAGCGAGGGTGAAATGACCACTCTGAATCTCCATACTGTCTTGTTACTGGCAAATATGGGTGGACTGCAAACAAGGAGAGGATCATGAAGGCCTAGGCTTGCGAGACAATAGTATGTCAAGCTACATGCCCTCGAAGAAAACTATGGTAATAAACCTTGAAATGCGATTATGGAGGAACTGAGAGAGAGAGAGAGAGTGAGAGAGAGAGAGAGATGAATAGAGAAATTGATGGCAATGTGCTGATCATGTGTAGTAGAGGGGAGAGAGAGTGAGACAAAGGGGGGGGAGGAAGATTTGGAGAGAGAGAAACACCCACACATGCCTCTAACAAAACTTCTATATAGTGATCGATGTTGCAACAAGACCAAGATTGAGAAGAGCGAAAGGGAGCAAATCGAGAGAAAGAGGGGTCGACCTTAGCAAACCCACAGCTGTTGTTGCGATTCCAAAAGGAGAGAGATGTCGAACGTAGGGGGAGAGAGAGAGAGAGAGAGAGAGAGAGAGAGAGAGAGACATAGAGAGAGAGAAAGGGGGAAAGAGAGAGAGAGAAAGGGGGAAAGAGAGAGAGAGAGAGAGAGAGAGAGAGAGAGAGAGAGAAAGGGGGAAAGAGAGAGAGAGAGAGAGAGGAGAGAGAGAGAGAGAGAGAGAGAGAGAAAGAGACAAAGAGAGAAAGGGGGAAACAGAGAGAGGGGTTCGAAATTGTTTTGTAATTTGTTTTTGTTTTGTTTATGTGTTTTAAATCCATTGATAAATTTGAATAGATAGAAAATAAAAAGAAAAATAAATAAAATGAATGTAGGTGCTTTCTTTTAGAACTTAAATAAGTAACTAGAAATGTAGATATTTAAGTAAATCAAAATAATAGGAAGAAAAATAAGCATAAATAAAAATAACTCGAAATTAATTACAAAAAAAGAGTGTAAATAGAAGAATTAGAAAAACATAGAAAAAGAATAAAAAGAAAGAAAATAAAAACAATATAGATGTAAATAAATCAAAGCATAATTTCTTCACGTGAGTGTGTTTTTTTTGTGAATTTCAAATGTATTAAAGACTATTTCTTGAATCTAAAATTTGAAAGAGAAGTAAAAGTGAAGATCTTTTCTGCCTTGTAGCAGAGAAGAAAAGCAACTCTATCAGCTAAAGAGGTGTATCTAAAGAGATTGGATCGATCGTTTCCTGCCTAAATATCCTACTTTGTATTTACTTAGCCTATTTTAGGAAATACTTTTTGGGTTTACTTATGTACCCCATACATTGTACATTGCCGATGGATGGAAACATTGTATCTCTAATTCATGAGTTGATTGTTGATGTTTCCACTTAATTTTTTGCATCCAATTTCATAGTTAGCCTCTTGCTCGAACCAGTCACCACTTCGACCTCTCCAATCGATTTCATCCACAACATCTTACTCCCATGTTCGCATGCTTTGCTTCTCCCCTTGAAGTGCAAGCAGGCCTCGTTAGAATATCCCTAGGAAGGTGCCAAACATGCAAATGTCACTCGTCAAACAAGACGATAGCCCAAGGCTTGATCCAACTTGTGCTCATCCCATCCTGACCCCCCTTCTCTCTGACAAGTTGAACCTCGATGTGAAGCGAAGCAATTGCCAAGAGATAGAGGAACTTCGCCCCGCCACCGACTTCCTCATAAGTTTACCAGAGCACTTTCACACTTTAGATTTATTTGTATTTAGGATTTTTTTTGGAAATAAATGTAAAGATTAATTCTTCACTGTACAAACTTAAACCTCGACATCATATTAGAGATCCAAGAATTTCTTTTTCAAGTTCTCTCAATATTTGCATTGTTTTCACACACATAAAAAGAACGATTGTTTTCCGTACTTGTGTTTGATCACTCATATCTTGCATTAGTATAAACAATACATCTTGCACACTTTTCAATTGTTATTTAGTGAAAAAATCTTTCCATTAGTTGAATATCTATAAAAAGAACCAAAACTCAAAAATTTAAAAAGAATAAAAATAAATAAAAAGTAAAAACTGTTATTAAAATCATAAAAAGAATTCAAAAAACAATCAACCCAAAAATAATCTTTAAAAGAAATTCATTTTCTTAAATCACAAAAACAATTAACCTAAAAAATCAAGTTTTGAAATTAAGGCCAAAGGGGAAAAGAAAAGAAATCAAGGTTAAAATTCAAAGAAAAGATCTGTTGTTAGGATCTTATCTCACGCGCATACAGAGATTACGGACACAGAAAAACACACAGAGAATAGACGCAAGAAGAGACGAGACAAAATGCAGTATTGGGTGCAATCTCCTTCCATCCACTCTGTTTGGACAGTCCACAGAGTGCATGTATTTATAGGAATTTTGATTACGTCGAAAAGAGTGGTTACATGAGAGCCGCTTCAAAAAGCAAGCGTGAAACTAAAAGTTGGTCACTTTTACAGAAAGCCATTGCTTTCAATAACAAAAACAGCGGTCTACAACGACCCTTATTCTAACCATTACTTTTCTAACTGTTTCTAACAATAGAACCTTCTACGTGGGTTTATTTACAAGCTAAAATAATAATTATTCGGATTATTGATATCTGCCCTTTCACGCCTTGCACGCTCCTCTGAACCTTCAGCTGCTATATCAGAAACATCAAAAACACATTAATACATCAATAATTAACACTCTAACAATTACTTGTTCAACATATTCCATAATTCATAACAAGATCAAGTCAAATTCCAAATAGAACTCAAGTCAAGCTAAGTAAAGAGATTGATTAGAGGTTGCAGAACACTGAGCCAATAATATCACATAGTTACTCAAACCCTAGAAAGATTCTACTTAGGTAGTTTAATTTGAGAATAGAAGTCAAAGGCCTTTAAATTTACTTTCACCCCCTTGCTCAAGACTCATCTAGTCTGTTCTCTGAAATCTACTCTGAGCTAAGAGAAATCATTGAGCCAATTACCCTAGACATTGTTCTACACTCTAGGAAAAACCAAAGAAGGGAGATGGAAGAAGTATTTAAAGAACCAATGATCAAGAAAAAAGGGGCTCAAGTGTAGGCCATCTAAAGAGACAAAGGAAAATTTATTGGATTAAATGTTACTGAGTACTTGGATGCTTTTGAAGACCAAGCTCAGCTCAGATCCATGGATACCTAAAGAGATGTTAACATACTTCTTCACATGGGTAGTTTTCGAATCGATCTTGACATCAATCCAAGCACATATAGAGAAAAACTATACCAATTTTAGAAAAGAATTAAATAAACTCTTCTAGTTAGAGAACTTTAGGGAGCACAATTGGGAAGGTTTTTTGCAATGGGTTGATTTCCTAAAACCCACATCATCCCTAAATCATCTATTGAAGTGTTCCTAAGAAGGTTTGCTCAGCTTCCACAGGCTGAGCTAAACTCTTTGAAGCTAGGCCTTGTAATTTTATTCCTTAAGATTTTAAGTCTTGAAGATAGGCTGAAGTCGAAAGCAGAATTAAAGAGGTTGGGAAGAGATTCGGGCTACTTGAAGACTATACAACAATTAGAAGAGACAAGAGACATCTTCCCACATGAGGCAATAACAGACCGTCCTACACAATAGGCCAATCTAGACCATTCCAAATGTAGCCAAAGGAGACACCTGTTCCAGTGAGTCTAAATGGATATGTAGCATCAGCTATGGCTATGCTAATGTTGCATCCACATATCACGCACCACTGGAATTACAATTAGAGATCCTTAGTTAAAAGTTAAAGAATGTTATGATGATGCAGACATCTCTATCCAGAGAGATGGCTAGTCTTCATAACAAGGTGTACTCCATGGGTTTTCCAGACCTCATTCTTGCTTAGCCTATCACTAGTTATGCATATCCACTACAAAGAAATACCATGCCTATGCCAAATATACATCAAGGTTACATGATGCCTCAAGTTGCACCTCTAGTGTAGCCCATTGCTCAGCAAATCCCTATGTCACCAACGCAACCCATGTATCAAAGAAATACTAGGCCTAATTATAGATGAGGAATTAGGGATTTCGAGGTACTAGAGGGAGAAGGTGTTTCTGGTGTGATGCCCAAGAACACTATTCCTATGCATGTGAGGAGTTGAAGTAGTCAAAAGAGCATCAATTAAGTAACATATATGGATAAGAAACTTTGTGACTTCAGGGCTCATCTTCCTCTATCTATAAATTGGATGAAGGGAGGAATGAAGAAACTATATGAAAACCTATCAAATACAAATGCTAGTACATTTGTAGCTAAGTTAGAGCCATTGGAGGCAAGGGATGAAGAAGAACTGAGATCTCAATGTCAAAAGAATTACTCAATTGAAGCTCTAGTGAGAGCCAGAGATGCGATCATGCAGAAGATTTCTTGGAAGTCTCTTGTAGACCAATTTTGTATCTACTTGCATATTGCTAAAATTGAGGATAAGAGGAGAAGAGATGAAATGCAAGATGAGGTAGAGCCAAAAAGAAGAGTGACTAGAAGACAAAGTAAGGATGATGAGGAAAAGGCAAAAAAGATACTGAAAAGAAAGTCTCCTTCAAGGATCTTGCTACTTCTCAAGAAGAGACAAAAAGAAAGGAAATTAAAGAGGAAAAGAGGCTAGTCAAGGATTATCAAACTCAGAAAAAGCCAATTAAAAATCAAGAAACAAAACAAGGAGATGAAAAGAATCAAGTGACTACTAAAAAGAATAATAATATTCATGAACGTGAAAATAAAAAGAAAAAGAAATCTCCAAAGGCCATACTAATTTCAGAACTTCAAAAGAAGTATTTCTTTGATACATGGGTTGCTTGAATTCAAAGATAGTTTCATTAAACTGATCAAGAGGAAAAGATTTCCATTACTTGAAGTCATAGAGATGGAAGAAGCATTTGAGGGCACTCAAGTTATGAATGAAGTTGCTATGTTAATTGACTCAACTGATAGTGAAGATTATGAAATTGCAATATGTCAAGTGAACAATTTCTCTTGGATCGATCATACCTGTCGAAGAGACAAGAAAATCTTAGAGAAATTATAATAGAAACTTTTGGGCAAGAGGAAGCCAAAAACTTCTAGGCAAGAAGAACGCTAGAAGTAACAATGAAATTGGGAAATGACAAAGATTCATATTTAGCTTTAAACTTGATTGATTCTAGGTCAGAGATAAATATGATATCTAAGAAGTTATATGATAAATTTAGATGGCCGATAGACAATGAACATGGTTGGCATTGAGGACCACAAACAATGGGTTCGGAGCTTTGCTAGGAGCTTGTGCTTTTGTGCATGTGACAATTGGGGGAGTTTCAAAGGAATTCCACATCTTTTGTCCAAGATAATTGTTCATATGAGGCCTATTCTTAGGCAACCATATATAGCCAAAATGCAAATGGAAACAAAGGCAATGGATGACGGATATGCTTAAGCAAGAATCTGATCAAGATTTGGTTTGCACTCCTTGGAAGTCATGAAAGTTTACCGAATCATGCGAGAAACAGGAAAAATATGAGGAAACATCCCATAAGCTTTTATGATCATGACTGCGATGAGTGTGCACTGGTGAGGGATATGGGACATATTTCGATCAAGAGTTTTGCTAGGATCATATTCATCTGCATTTAAGTTATGCTATTTGCAAAAAGAAAATATTTCAAAAAAAATTAGAAAAACATATGAAAAATATTATAAAAACTTAGGTTTCATGTTTCTTGATGAAAAGACTGAGAACATAATTGAGTTTGAAAGTAATTCGACTGTTCTAGAAGAACTTGAGCAAGCACTTCAAAGAAAGGAACGATGTAAAATCATTATGCTTAGTTCTATTCAAGAATATGATTTAATTGTTGAATTTTTTCAAGAACATGAAGTGAATGTAAATACCAAGTACGAGACTGTTGATAAGAAAATCAAACCCATAGCTCAACCATTATCGAGAGATAGTTATGAGAAATATTTGAGAGTGTCTGATGACCCTATGCTGAGAAAATGAGAGTTGATAGGGCATCACTTTACTGACGAGATTATTAAGCAAATAAAGTTTGGAGAGAAAACATTTCTTATAGAAAAAGAAAGAGAAAAGTTTATAGAAGTTATCAAGAGACATGAGAAAGCATTCCCTCTTTTACTGCATGAGATAGGCTATGCAGGTCCGAAACGGGTTCCACCCATGATTATCTTTACAGTGCCACATATTCCATGGAATATTTGACCTATACCAATTTCAAAGGCTCATTTACCTGAGTTGATGAGGCTGTTAAAGGAAAAGATATCCATGTGAATATTCGAGAAGATATCCATATTTACCTGAGTTGATGAGGATGTTAAAGGAAAAGATATCCATGGAATATTTGACCTATACTAATGTCAAAGGATCATTTACCTGAGTTGATGAAGCTGTTAAAGGAAAAGATATACATATTTGGTTCATAGTGCCATAGAAGATTGGAAAAGTTTGTTTCATCCAAGATTTGCAACTTGTGAATAAAGTTACGATTAGAAATATAGGGACGGGACCTATAGTAGGTGAGTTTGCTAAAGCATTTATAGGGCATTCCATCTACTCAATGGATGATCTATATTTATGGTATGACCAGTTTCAGTTGGCTATTGAGACCAAAGACATCAATACAATGAAGATTGCATTGGGCCTTGTACGCATGTGTATTTTTCCATTGGGAGAAATGAATTTGGTAGCTCACATGATGAATGCCATTAATCTAGTCCCACATGGCTTTATACCTTCAGTGACTATGTTTTTTATTGATAATATTCTGATAAAAGGTTATGAGGAAAGAGTGAAAGATGACACTTTAGATGCTTCTAATTGTAGGAGATTTGTTAGCAAACATATCTCTAATCGTGAGAAAATTTTTACGAGATTCGAGGATGTAGGGTGCAACAGCGTAGCCATAGGAAATGCTCATGAATGAATGACTCTCCTCCCAACCATGTGCCTCTATATATAGCTCTCTCCAGGGGACTGCGTGCTTGGGCAGGTGGATACTAACCATCCAAGTATCAACCATGTAACTACATGTGCGCCAAGTGTCCCAGTTAGTGAGAGTTAACTCAAGTGGATGCTTCTAGAAGGTTCTAGAGTTCTTTAGGCAAAACACTCTCCCCATGTACCCCATGGGGGTTGAACCCAAGACCTCCTCCTTCACACCCTTGAGTCTTAACAACTAGGCTAAGTGGATTACTTGGTTAGAAGAGTAAATGACCTACTAGTAAGTCTAGACTCGAGATCTTTGGCCACACATATGGATGACCAAACGGTGTCCGATTTCAGATCCGTCTGAACCATTCCGAGTTACTTTCTTATAGAATTACTTTATTACATTCTTCCCCCCTTGGAAAGTATTTTTCCTTGAAAATTAGAGCTATACATACTGTAGGCAACCCTCGAGCCTCATGTTCTAAAACTTGAAGAACATGCATTCATTCAAACAAGTTATTTACTTAGAACTTGAAAGTAAAAAACCTTATCATGTTCTAGATCTTGAAGAACATGATCCGTTTATCCACTTAAAACTTGAAAGTAGAAAACCTTCTTTATTTGGGGCCAACTTAAAACTTGAAAGTTGGAAACATCGTTGGATTGTGGAAACCTTTTCCCATGTTGAATTTTCTTCAGTTCCATCCTTCCATTTTACTAAGCACTCTTCGTACAAGTGACTTCTTGTACGTTTATGTCGGGTGCGAAGTATCCTTTCAGGTTCATGAGGAACTGTTGCACTTACTGGAATAGGAAGTATAACTTGTTGTCCAACTAGATTATCTGAATCTATTAGACTCTTCCTAAGTCGACTAACATGGAACACTTATGAATTGCAACTCTGGTACCATTGCAACAACATAGCCACAGGAAATGCTCATGAATGAATGACTCTCCTCCCAACCATATGCCTCTATATATAGCTCTCTCCAGGGGACTGCCTGCTTGGGTAGGTGGATACTAACCATCCAAGTGTCAGCCATGTAACTACATGTGCGCCAAGTGTCCCAGTTAGTGAGAGTTAACTCAAGTGGATGCTTCTAGAAGGTTCTAGAGTTCTTTGGGCAAAACACTCTCCCCATGTACCCCATGGGGGTTGAACCCAAGACCTCCTCCTTCACACACTTGAGTCTTAACCACTACGCTAAGTCGATTACTTGGTTACAAGAGTAAATGACCCACCAATAAGTCTAGACTCGAGATCTTTGGCCACACATACAGATGACCAAACGGTGTCCGATTTCAGATCCGTCTGGACCATTCAGACCCTTAGATCATAGACTTACTTTATTACGTAGGCCTAATATTTCCTCTAAAGAAATATGTGTTTGGATTCAACAAGGTTCTCATTGTAGGACATCTGTGTGGACATTATGGTTGAAAGCCATACCCATAGAAATTTGAGGCCATTAGCAGAATTTTTGAGGTGTGTCAAAATATCAGTGATGTAAGGAGATTTTTAGGAGCCTGTGTCTTCTATGTTATCTTGATCCCTCACTTTTCTCATGTTGTGAACCATTTATATGATATATTGAGAAAGAAAAAGAAATTACTTTGGACAGAAAAATAGTCAAGTGCCATGCATTAACTAAAGCAACTGCTAATTGAAGCTTTGATTCTGAAGCATGTTGATTATTGAGGTTAGACGCCTATTATTTTGATTGTGATAGTAGTCCGATTGGTATAGGATGGGTCATAGGTCAAAATGATGATGAGGGATAGAGATACGCAGTTCGCTTGGTACAATACAATTGGAGATGATTTTTGCTTTGTTAGAGGCAAAATTTTGCATTTTATTGAAAGGCCTAGCATGGATCTTCTTGTTGTGGTATATCTTTTGCTTCAAAATTTATGCATTTTCCATGAATGTGTCTTTTGATATGGATTGGGTGTGAGAGATGTAAACATAATTGGTAGCACATGGTGGATATAGCGATATGATCCAAGAAAAGAAGCCATCTCTATCGTAGGAATTTGAGAAACATGTCAAATGGAAATAGAAGATGCAATGGATTGGATTCATGGAGATAGTGAAGGAAGAGATAGTGATATGGGGGTGAATTCTAACCAACATGACATTCTTGCTAGGGCATTGTACAAAGAGCATGCAAGGAAGATTTTCCATTAAGTTTTTGGGAACGAGATTTTAGAGGACAAGGATTTATCATTCATCCTCTACTAAGGTTTCGTATCCAAATGTTCCAGATGAATAAAATGTTGAAGGTTTTATTAAGTTCAAGTAACGTGTCAAATTGAAATAGAAGAAGCATCGGATTGGTCCCTTGCAAATAGTGAGGGAAGAGACAATGATATAGGGGTGAATTCTAACCAACAGGATAATCTTTCTAGGGCATCGTACAAAGATCTAACAAGTTTTTGGAATAAGGCTTTAGATGATATGGATTCATAATTCATCCTCTATCCGAATGTTCCACATTAGAATGGTTTTTTGAGACACGATGTAAGCATATCAATGGAATGACTTACAACGAGGGTGACAATATTTAGGGCAGATTTCTACCTAATTTAAAGGAGCATCGCCATATCTTCCAAAATGCCTTTCCTTCTAATTGCATTTCGCAAGGGCACCCACTGCCTTTCCTAGAAGATATCGAAGAATCTACAACATAGTTTGAAACCAAACCAAATAATGTTCTAGTTTTTATTAACTTTAATTATTTATGTGAATGAACAATCATGCTAATGAATGGATTTGTGTCGATGTTGGAAATTTTATGATTAATGTTGTAAATTTTATGATTTATGCGAATGCATGTGTCAAAGGTTTATTCTTCAAATGATTTATTGATAATTGTTCCCTTGTGTTCACAATACTTAGTGGAAGCGAGCATCTCAAATTTCAACATTGTATGGAAAATAATATCTCTTAACTTATCGAGTTGAAACTTTAGTTTCAAGTTTAAGTGTTCCATCGCCTACTCAAATTTTAAGTTGTATAGAAAATAGCATTTTTTAACTCATCAATTAGAAACTTTAGTTTTTAGTTTAAGTGTTCCATCGCTCACTCTCAACTCAGCCTACAGTGTGCCCTCGCGGGATCCAGGAGATACCATCATACTGTAGAAGATCATGCATTGCCGCTCCAAGTCATGTAAAGACGAGAGAGAAGCATTGATTCTTGCGAACCCACAATAGCAGTTTCGGAATTAGACACACACACACACACACAATGGTAAAGCAGGAGAAACAAAAGCGTCAGCACATTCTGATAAAGGAAGGTCGTTAAATGCATATAATCAAAGGATTATCGTTAATACATATAATCAATGGACTGCCTTTGGCTTGGGAGATCACGGATGTGGCTGCACAAAGAAAACTTCCCCTTAAAAATTTTAATAAACAGTCGTAAGTTCTGAATCTGTGATCGATAAGCTGGCCACATAATACATGATGTGCGGGCCATACCTGGAGCTTTTTCCTGACCCCTACCCATTGATGACGACGTTACGTACGCATAGCCATGACCCACGCGTTCCGTCCACTTTTCAGGGCCTGTTCCTTTCCCCTTTATCACTGACATCGTCACCTGAGAGAAGACCAGAAAGGCAGTTCCCATGGATAGCATGGTCTTGGCTTCTCGTCTGAAGAGTGTGCATTGTGAGATAAGTCGATGGACCACGCATGATCCCACGGTTCCTCAATGTCGAGCGGACAACCCCTGAGCTTTGGGAACACAAGCTAATCTAGTCGGCATTTTCTAAAGCTCTCTATGGGTAGCGCTATCCTAGTAATCACTTCTCCTTCTCTGGAATTCGATTGCATACGCTGGACAAGGTCTCTTCTGCGAACGCACGCTGCCGCTCTCGCCACACAGTAGCTTGTACTTCTTCATATCTGTTCGGCTGTGTGCTGCAGAAAGCATTTCCTCTCAGGTTATTAAGCAGGTGTTTTTCTGCTCCGTCAAAGCTACAGGGATTACAGCGAAAAATACGGGCTGAGGAAGCGTCGTTAACGGAGTCAGGATTGCTGGTTTCTAAAAAGTGTCGCACCCCCGGCATATTAACCAAATAGGCAAGCTGAGTTCCCCAGCCAATTCCCCGATTCGGGACATGGATGTGGATTCAAGTTTGTTCCAGGCTTACATGTCTGGAGCCTCGCATACGCACGTCGCCCCCAAGGTATTTGCTCCCCTCTCGGGGGGCTTAATGAGGTATCACTCTGCTCCAAGCTGTGTGCTTGCAAGTTTGCTGGACGAGGACTATTTCGAAGAGAGCAATACCGAGTCAGAATTTTCACGTCTTCTAAGCGATGGAATAGCTTCCCTTTCTACCCTTTTAGATTCGAAAACTGACACTTCAGAAGCGCAAAGTTCCAGCGAGCTCTGTACAATCAAACAGGAGGACGATTTCCTTGTCGATGACCTACTGGATAAGCAATCATCATCTCCCCCTGGAACTGATGTCAGGTTTTCCGAAAGACGTTCCCCTGGTCATCTACCTTCTATATCTGAGCATGAAGATCCTGGACCTGACCTGAGCGTGCCAGTATTGACTGGGGCCGTTAAACAACCTCCATATGAAGGATCAAGGAGTGGGGTCATTCACATACAAACACAGTTATACGATTCTGCTCTTATTAGACAAAACAACACTTCTGCAGAAGCATTCTCATGCTTGACGATAGATGATATTGGTGGTAAAGCTAAGAATGCGGTCTGCAGTTCAATTTTGCCTCCCTGTCCTGTTGTCGATGGAGGTGGCGTGAGCCCAAGAACTCTTCCTCCACTCCGAGTGAGTGCGATGCCCAGAACTCCGAATGTTAATTGCAGCAGTGGCGTCGATACATTCTCTTCATCAACAAGGCAGGCGCCCAGTGCTTTGCTAAGGCATAGTAGTTCTCCCGCGGGGTTGCTTTCACAGATTAACATCGAGGAACTCATTATGGCTAAGGAAGGAGGATCAACAGTCGCAGGAGGGCGTCCCCCGAGCCTCGTATGTGATGGTTTAAATAGGCAGACGATATGGGGCCTCGCGGATCCTGCGCATCAAAGGAAAAGAGGGAGGGCGTCGAGTGAGAAGACCCTTATGGGCTTGGTAAATCTTCTATAGTCTGCTCGTCCAAGTTTTCGATCGATGATCTTCCTGCTACCGTGAAGGAGCTGAACTAGCCATTTTTGTAATTGATTAGTTTTTTCTTGTTGGATTCGTAATGCAGCAAAAAAGTCCTGAAGTCACGTCAGCATCTTTAAGCCCCACCTCCGGCAGCACTGATCAGGCGGAAACTTCTGGAGGTGAAGATTTTGTGCTTTGTCGGGCTCGAGCCAAAAGAGGATGTGCTACTCATCCTCGAAGCATTGCAGAACGGGTTAGTCTTTCAAATATGGAATGCCAGAGCTCCATACGAACTAGAGATTCACAGCTTTTGCTTTTGATTTTTTACACTCTTCTTGTTCCCGTAGCGTTTGTTCTATTTGCTGATACCACAATCTTTGTGTTTTGCGCGTCTGTTTGCATGCAGCAACGGAGAATAAAGATTAATGAGCGGATGAAGAAGCTGCAGGATTTGGTCCCCAATTTGGACAAGGTCTGAATATTCAATGCTTTCTAACGTTCGCAACTTCGCCCTGTCCTAGGGGCATATATGGCATACGGATGCAATGTAGTTTCTGCGAGAAGAAATTTTTGGTCATTTGTCTTTTTCATACATGATAATTGGCTTTTTGTTTTTTCAATTTTCTGGTGATCAACCGTTAGAACTATGCTTATGTGTGGCTTTTATTGCCTGGGTACGGATTTGCAGCAAGCAAGCACTGCTGAAATGTTGGATGAGGTTGTTGAGTATGTCAAGCTTCTTCAGCGAAAGGTTCAGGTACACCGTTTTATCTCCCTGGAGAAATTATCTTTCTGGGAAGCAGCTTAGATTTTAGGGATTTCTCTCGCAGATTCACGTGAACTATTTGTGTACCGTTGAACTTATACGAGGTTTTTTTTGATGCAGGAGCTGACATTGAATCCCCCAAAATGCATGGGCTCATGCAGCCATGCTGGTAGCAGCTCTTCTTAACCATTGTGTCCTCGGATCAGAAACAGTGCCTCTCATAGGCAAGGTCCAGATCTGTTGCTGTGCATGTCATATTCCTATGCAATGCTTTGATATGGTGGTCAACCAAAGGGTCCCTCTTCCTGCTGTTTAAAGATAGCTGGTCTGTTTTTTCTGTCTCTGTCAGTGGTTTACATGTGGAGACTTAGGTCGACAAAGTTCCGTTCCAGGCAGTACTGAAGTCATTTCTCTGGCAACTCCGTGATATGTAAATACATCTGTAGTTTGTGTTCAGGAAGTTCTTGCTTCATTTCAAGCCATGATATTCATCTGGATGGCGCTCATGAATTTTTGTTCTGTCTGAGGGACGTAAAAGAAATCATTGGCTCTGACACTTGTTTGGAATCCCAATTCAGAAATCCCCGAACACTTATATTCAGAATCGCATTGTGGGTGGGTGGTACTCTATCTGAAGGAAGTAAATGGGGCGAAGTCAGTTTTTCTAATTAATGCGTTCCAACTGTATGAAATTCTACTAACAACCCCAACTGAGGAACCTTCAAACAGTTCTAATCAGAATTGATTTATGGCTGATATTCTGTTGACTATCAAGCGATCTGGAGGTGCCATGTCCCAGTTTCAGGGTGGGCTAAGAGCTCTCCATATCATTCCTCTACATAAATTGTTTTCTTTCACGTGTTATGGGTTTAACCTTTCACATTCTAGGTTGTTGAAAGCGTGCTACATTTTAGTTTGTTGAAAGCTTGTTGCATTTTAGTTTGTTGAAAGCTTGTTTCATTTTAGTTTGTTGAAAGCTTATTTGCAGTTTATAATTTTTAGGATAATTAGGTTACACGTCGTATTCTGCTTTTACACAGTATGCACAGAAAGAGAGCTGATATTGAAGGGCAACTGGAGAAGAACAGGGAGGGAGGTGAGTGTGGCATAGTCAAACGTGAAGGTTATCTGATTTCTATCGTTTATCAAGTAATCTGGAACTGCCATGTCCCAGATTCAGGGTTCCATATCATTCTCTGCTATCGAATGCTACTTCCTTTGTTTTGTTTGATATTGTTTCTTATTTACCGTCTTTCAGTCATGGGTTGAATACTTGTTGTTCCACCTCGTTGTTTGAGGAAAGCTTGTTCACATTTTTTATTGTTTTTAGCATAATTATTGTCTACACGCAGTGTTCTGCTTTGACAATAGTGTTGAAGCTCAAAGTCAAGGACAAAGCATGGAAGCACATCAAAAGGTGGACACACAAGGAAAGGGAGCAAGTAGGGAGCTCCAAGAAGTGTATGTCAAATTTTCAGAAGAATCCCCTACAAAAATAGTGATTTTCATCACTAAAAACCAGTGTAAATACCATTATCTATTTTTAGTAACTCCATTTTGTTCAAGCCGAGGAGTCCTCGAGCTTGAGGAGTATTAGAAGTACCATCGTACCAATTTTCATATTTTTTAGATCTCGTTTGAGCCCTCAAATAAGCCCTGGAACCTAATTTTTAACTAGGCCGGACACTAGGTCTGAACAGGGCCAAAGCTAGTCAAAAACTATAAAAGGAGCTAGAGAGCTCATTTTTGAGGTTAGATTGTAATAGAGACAAACTTGTAAGAGCTTTTTGAAGAGTAATCGAAGAACTCCATTGATTCTCTCTCTTTGTCTTGCCGTGTGTGCGCGTGTGTGTATGTGTGTGCATGCTTGTGTGCTTCTCACTCACGCACTTGTGCCGCCACTTGCTCGAGGTCTTCATACCATCCTCACGTCTTCCCGGATTGACATTAAAGGAGGTGCTACTCATCACTGAGCTACACCAAATTTTGGCACCGTTGCCGGGGATCGAGCTTTGAGGACGAGCGTGTGATGGTAAGACGTAGAGAGGACGCGTTGGAATGGTAAGTAGTAGGTAAATTTCTGATTTTTCTCCATCTCCATCTTCATCTTCACCTCCTCCATCTCCACCTCCACCTCCTTCTCCACTACATATTCCCTCTTCCTTATCATTCCCTCATTTGTTGTGTGCGAGTTTGAGAGAGAGCGAGTGTGTGTGCTTGCCTTTGTGTGTTTTTTGCATGTTTCTTGCAGGTGGTAGCTCCATCATCATCTCCAGCAAGCTCAGCAGGTACAGAAATTACCTGCACAGTCCCCGAGGCGTTGAGCTCGACCTATCGCGACACTCCGAAAATTTCACCCAATCACGATTCTGAGTGCACCACGACACTGCGCAGGCCTAGAGCTCCCAGGAACACTAGATAGAACAGAAAAATTCACCATATCCCGAGCTATCGCGACACCTCGAGGTATCGCGACACCCCACGACCTATCGCGACACTTCCCACCTATCGTGACACCTCGACCCGACCTATCGCGATACACGGCCTTTAACGCATGAAAATTGAGGGTTAATTTTTTGAGTGATTGGAAGGGTAGTTGAGCTTAATTTTAAGCACCTTGGTATAACTTTAGAACCTTGGAAGTGGGCAAAAGGCCTAGAAAGCAGAGAGGGATCTCCTGAACCCTGAGTGCCTGTTTTGACCCTTTAGTGCCTGAATGGTCATAACTTGACCATACGAACTCCGATTGATGAGATTTTGGTCTCGTTGGAAAGCTCGTTGAGAATCCTACGTGGACCTCAACTGGTTTTTGTAAGAATCATACACGGAGTTTTAGAACATGCATTTTTAAGTTGACCTTTAGGTGGAACTAAGTGGTTCTCAGATTCAGGGGGTACAGTGAGTTACTCCAGGGGGACTAAAATTATTGAAGTGTGTCTTTCAATTACTTGTGGCAATAGAGCTATACTAACGGGTGAGCTTTTGCAGGAACTTTGTGTGCGCTCAAGGCAATCCAAAGCAAGCTAGCAAGGGTGAGTACCAAGCTTGGGAGAAGGCTTCCTGGGCTTGCGAAGCAGTCTGGTCAACCAGCTAATTGAGGTTGGAAGATCCCTCAACCCTCCTTTGTCAATTCCTAGCCTAGGCTAAGTACGACTTAGGTGGGGTAATTAATAGGGTAACGCTAGGCACGAATCAAGTCCAAGAGTATTAATCAACCAAGTGCAAGAAGTAAATAGGTCTTAAGTGCGAAAACCCTAAGGGACAAAAGGTAAACGGAAATCGATCACTTATCAAGTGCGGTAATTCACTTAAGTACTCCTGACGACGCAATTTCAGACAAGACCATAAACATAATATTCAATTAAAAAAGAACAAAGTGATTGGTGCAAAATCAACCTGCAACGAGAGTGTGCTTGGGTTCCAGGGGGTAAATAAATCAGGCATATGAACCTTAGATCATGCAGACACTTAGGCCGAGACAGACAAAGCCTCAGATCTTCTGAAGCTAGTGTCAATCACACTGCCAAGTCTTGGGCCCAACAGTTGAGTGATTACCCATACACTCCCAGATTAGAAACAAGTGATTCTGAGTTGTCCTATCACATGGAGAGACCAGTAGGTAGTTCAGGGTTGGCTTATCTAGAAAAGCCAGAGGGACCTTACAAGACTCAATTGGAATACATCAGGACTAATCGTCTAGGTGCTCGCATCTACGAAGACGGACTGAGAAGATCGGTGGTCCAGATTAAGAACCCCGATCAACCCCATGGATTAGACCACCCGGTAGTCAAGTTTGAGAATGGAGCATACCTAGATAAAGAGGGAACTATATATGTAGTCACCACTCTTCCTGATAGAACTGATGAGTTTGGAAATGTGATTGCGGAGACCGACATGGGTGATATAGAGCAAGGGAACTTAGAGAGAGAGCCAAGAACTCCCCGTGGTAAATCTGTCTTGACCAGAATCATGACTCCAGAGTGGATTCCACAGGATAATAAAAGCATAGATCTGCTTTTAAACCGAGAAACCGATGAGGCTTTTTGGAGATATAAATCTTCTCAACCTCAGGAAGTGAGTGCCCTCACAATCTATGAGTTTAAAGACCCTGATAACCCAGGCCAAGTAACCTACCTAGACAATGCATCAGAGAGAATCTTCGTGGTCACTGAGCATGGCAGACATGCCTACACATGGAAGGGTGAATTTTTTTTTCCCCAACCTCCTCGGACTAATGTGTCATACAGTCACCAAGGAGCTGGGACCTCCCAAGCTCATGGAGCGCAAAGAGATAAAAGTAGAGACAAACCTGAGGTAAGTTTTGCCAACTCCCTAGGAAGGGAAAGAACGGGAACAGAAAGGAATAGAGTGGAACCTGAGAGACATAGAACCCCATGGAATCAAAGGAATATTGACAATTTTCCTTTGCCAAGACCGAGAGAACACACTAGGACCCTGCGACCAACTCAACTGGTGAAGTCCATGAAGAATTATTTCGATGGCACGGGAGACCCTTATGACCATGTGGCAGAATTTCGGCAAGTATTGAAAGCTGAACAGGTAGAGGACCTATTCACACAATATAATGCTTTCGGTCTAACCCTTAGGAACACTGCCCTTACGTGGTTTCAACCACTAAATGAGAGGCATTTCAGAAACATAGACCAGCTCTTAGAGGCATTTATTGTTGAGTTTTCTAAGAGTGGAATCAGGCATAACACCTCCTCACTAATTCATAGCTTCAAACAAACACCTCAAGAGACGGTCAGACTAGCTGGAAGAAGATTTAGACAGTACCTGGAGAGATGCCCGATGCCGGAGTTACCCACACCAGCCAAACAAGTGGCCTTGTTCCTAGATGGATTGTTGAGCACTAAGCTCAGGTCATATGTGTACCTGAAGGATCCCAGAACGATAGAAGAGTGCGTGCGCATGTGCATAGACATTGAGGACAATCTAGGTGAGGAATTAGGACTATCAAAAATCTATAAGGATTCTGATAGCTCTAGTAACATGACATCTGGTCAATCCACATCAATTGAGGAACTTGCAGAGAAAGTAGCTCAAAAATTAGGTGTAACTAGCAAACAAATCCCAAGGTTTGCTCCTGTGAAACGGTGCTATACATGCGGTGGCGACCATATGGCGAATGTCTGCCCTATTATGGCTCAACCCCAAGTAAATCCTAGTAGCCAGTACTGCACCATAGAACGGAGATACACCAATCACACCGCACAAGATTGCCCATATAACAAGCAGGCAGTTCGGCAACCCTACCCTCAGCCCTACCAACAAGGCAGATACCAGAACCAAAACCCACCACCACAATATGCTAGACCCCAACAAACCTACCAACCACAATATCAGGCCCAACAGAGACCCCAACCGCTGCTAGTTCAACAGCCTCCAAACCCAGCTAATGTGATTCCGGTAAAGTATGCTGTTGCAGAAGAAAACCTGAATAGGGCCATAGTACCAATAACCCCATTGATCTCAGAAAGTGACCCGAGTGACCATAGCTTTGATTCTACACATGTCGATAGTCCCCAGGCTTACTACATGCAGTCTCTAGAACATGGTGAGTCCTACTATAGTGAAGAGCCAAATGAAGTAAGTTGGGAGTCAGATTACACGAATGTCATGTATGCAAACCTCAACCCTAGGCTTCAACCTAGGCAAGTAAGACCTCCATTCCCAAGAGGACCATGCTACAGATGCCAAGGAGATCACCTCATTCGTGATTGCCCCTTACCTCCACCTACACAACCCCAGTCAGTGACGATCCAAGGCTTTTGCCAAGATTGTGGAAAAGAGCATCTCTTACGAGATTGCCCTAAAAATCCTAATAATATGCCAAAAATCACTCCCATTAATGTGATTGGGTTGGTTGTAGATTCTTCAGGAAGCGTCACTTCCACTGCACCAGTACAAGTAGTCACTAGAGCCCAAGCACTGCAGCAAAACCAGAGTGTAGGTCAGGAAAAGGACACTAGACTAGTGAAACAGAGAGCATAACCAAGAAAAGGACTAGAGCTTGGAAAGATAGTCGGGAAAGAATGAAAAGACAATGGGCTAAAAAGATGAGTGAACTCGAGGAAAGCGTAAGAGAAACAAAAGCCAGGATAACTGAACTCACAACTCAAACTCCCTCTCACACGACTCCACCACCACCATTCCCATCTCCATCCGACCCACCACCTTCCAACCCGTCTCATACTACTCCACCACCCCCCAAAGTAGGATCAGTCCTAGCAGATCCCACTCCCGAAGACCTTAATATGATGCTTAAAGCATATCAGGCCAGAATCCAAGAAGGGCCAAACGTAACTGATCATGAAAAATGCTACCCTAGAGCCGAGCTAGAGCTTGAACGAACCAACATTTGTGCCAAAATGGTGGAATTGGCTCAGACCATGTTTGAGGCCAGTCGCCTATTTAACATCTCAAGTTCAGCAAAGACACAGTTGCATTTTGATGGATTGTTAGAAAGAATAGAGAGGTTAATTGCACAATCAGAAAAGGAACCTGCCCCTCAAAGAAAGGAAAGAGCAAAAGAACGAATAAGCCAGCCTCTTCAGGAAGCCCATGTGCCTCCTCAAGAAGCTTATCTTCCCCCTCAAAAGGCAGATAAACCCCCCTCGAAAGCTTACGTACCTCCACAGGTTGCCTTCATTCCTTCTCAGGGAGCGTATGAGCCTGTTCGGAAAAGTAATAGAATAAGTAATCCTCCCCAGGAAGCCTGTGCTCCAGCCATCTATGAGAACGAGGAGAGAGTCAACGATAGAATAAGCCCTCCTTCCCAGGTTGCTTATGTGCCTAATTCTACGGAGCCAGACACTTCTTCTTCTATGAATCGGTTTGCACCAGACTTCCTACGAGAGATTCAAGAAGACAAATGGGATAACGAAAGTGAAGTCGCCCCTCCTTTTGAACTTGTGGATGATGCACACGACCAATTCCCACAAGACATCCCATCTATTTACGGGGAACATGAGAGTACTCAGCCTCACGAGAGACTAGACTTTGAGTCTAACTCTCTACAAGAATTACCCCACTTCACAGGACCATGGGAAGCTAAGTCTACTTGTATGAGAGCACCCACGGTCATGGTACGGAATGAGGACTCAGTCTTACCTAGGAACACGGAGGTAGTAAAGAACGCCACGGTGCAGCGCGATCTCACTTTGGAAGAACTGCCTGAGGATAGACCAAATGCGCGGAAATATGTAGTCAGTCAAGTAACTGAAGTTGCAAAACCTCGTTCCCGGGTAGGATCCCATAGGACAGTGCCAGAAATTCCCTTGGATAAGATAGGAGATATGTGTGAAGGTGAAGAAGGGAACACCTATCTTCCCATCACCTACCAGCAGTACACCACCAAGGCAATTTTGGACTCAGGTGCAGGAGTTGCAATTGCCACTACTTCCCTTTGGAAGCGTTGGGGCAAGCCAGCACTCAGGCCAACGAGGATGAAATTGCAAATGGCCGATGGTCACATAGAGAGACCCTTAGGATTGCTAGAAGGAATAACTCTCACCACTTGTGGTGTTGAGTTTGAGCATAGCTTTGCTATATGTGACTTCAGCAAAAATCATGCCTATGAGATGATTTTGGGAAGACCATTTATGCGACAGTTGCAAGTGGTACAGGATTGGGGAACCAATTCCTTGTACCTGCAGCACTTAGGGGTTACGACCAAAGTCAATCTCAAAGATTACTCTCACAGAGATGTACCTCCTATCCAGTGGAATCCCATCCATAGAGCTAAAGATGATACGGAATCTGTGCATTCCATAGGGTCAGGATCCTCATGGATGCATGAAGACACCCACTTATGGATGTGCAAAGTAGCAGTAGAGGAAGAGAAGAGAGAAAAGGCCAGAGAAATAGGTGCAAACGAAACCCATAGACCCATTCAAGACCCAGCCTATGCACCGGTAGTTTTTCCTGACGAGGAATTTGAACCTCATGGCTGGGCAGAAATTTTAGCAACCATGGACGTAGCCATCAATGAAGAACAATGGACACCCCACTGTGATGAGGATGGCTATGATATTTGAGTCTTCTCCATAGAGCCAATCATGGGAGAGGCAGTTCTAGAAGAATGCGAACCTAGCCCTGATGCATTTGAGGATGCAAGTGACTCCGATCTCGAGTCTATCATTATGGACCCACCATTTGCATCAGACGAAGAATATTTCCATGAAGTAGAATTTCAACCCCAGAGGCATGGAGAGATTACAAATGATGTAAGATTAACAACACACATGACCCCGAAGGAAGAAGGAAAGAAACGAAAGAAGAGAGAAGTCTCACCAGAAGAGGAAGAATCTTTGTTTGAGGTCCCAGAAAATTTCAAGAAGTACGAGATAGACGACAGAAGAGTCATGATAAGAATGCCTAAACGAGAGGCACAATCAGGAGAGGCCTATGATAACAAAGAAACTACCAAGAAAATCGTAGTGGCCCTAGAAGAAGGAGAGGAGAGATGCACGTACATAGGTCATGACCTAACAGAGGAAGAAGAGCATGCGTTAATTGCCTTGCTAAGAGAATACAGAGATGTATTCACTTGGAGTTACAAGGATTTGAAAGGTGTTGACCCAGACATATGCTCACACACCATCCCCATGACCTCAGAGGCCAAACCCTCTAAGCAAAAGCCTTATACATATAACGATAATTATGCTGCTAAGATCAAAGAAGAGATAGATAGACTGGTTGAAGCTGGATTTATCTATGAAATTGAGCACACTGAGTGGGTATCACCCATCGTTGTGGTGCCCAAGAAGAATGGCAAGCTGCGTGTGTGTATTAACTTGAAAAAGGTTAATGCGGCCACAATTCGAGATAACTATCCGCTTCCCATCACAGAACATCTCTTAGAAAGAGTGGCAGGCAAGGAAGTGTACAGCTTCCTTGATGGATTTTCGGGCTACAATCAAGTAGCCATAGCTCCAGAGGATCAGCATAAGACTGCCTTTGCCACAGAATGGGGCATTTTTGCTTTTAGAGTAATGCCATTTGGGCTTACCAATGCACCAGCTACCTTCCAGAGGCTGATGTGCCATGTGTTTAAGGAGTTCCTGAGGAAGAGTTTAGAAGTCTACGTTGATGATCTTTGTGCTCATTCCAACATTAGACAAACCCATATTCCTGAACTCAGACAAATCTTTGACAAATGTAGAGAATATCAAGTCTGCCTAAACCCCAAAAAATGTGTTTTCATGGTCAAACAAGGCAAGATTTTAGGGCACATAGTGTCAAAGAATGGCATATCTACCGACGAAGAAAAAGTGAGAGCCATAGCAGAGCTACCTAGGCCAAAGAATGTCAAGGAAGTACAAGCTTTCATGGGGCATTGTGGTTACTACCGACGATTTATACACATGTATGCTGTCATTGCAAAGCCCATGTACGGACTTCTGACAAACTTTGAGTGGACGGATGAATGTGAGAATTCCTTCCAGGAGCTTAAACGAAGATTATGTTCAGCACCAATCTTGACCACACCAGATTGGAATAAGCCATTCCATGTTCATGTGGATGCATCCAATTATGCTATTGGGTGTGTGCTTGCACAACCTACTGGTGAAGGTAATATGGATCTTCCAATTGCCTATGCCAGTAGACAATTGAATGCGGCTGAACGGAATTACACCACTACAGAGCGAGAAGGATTAGGCATGGTATATGCAGTTAAGAAATTTAGACATTATTTGCTTGCAAATAAGTTTAAATTTTTTACGGATCATCAAGCATTGCTATACCTCGTAAACAAGCCTTGCAATACAGGAAGATTAGTGAGGTGGTTTCTCTTGCTAATGGAATATGATTTTGAGGTTGTGGTAAGGAAAGGGAGGACTCACTTGAGAGTAGATCACCTCTCTAGGCTCACATCGGGAGAAGCCCCACAAGGAGTGTCAGATGACCTTCCTGATGCTTACTTGTTTAATTTGGAAGTTGTACCGCAGTGGGCTAAGCCATTGGTACCAGTATTGACATACGGGCCTAGCCATCCAGTGGTAAACACACGGAATAGAGAGGTTGTAAAAGCCCAAAAGTACCACATCATGGCAGGAAGTATGTACAAGCACATAGATCAAGGGATCTTGGCTTGCTGCGTAGAAGAGGATGAGTACGCTAAATGGTTGCAATTAGCACATGTAGGTGCACTAGAGCAACACCATTCAAAGCAACGAACTTTACAGACACTAAGAAGACTCGAAGTGCATTGGCCGACTATGGAAGCGGATGTCCAAAAGTTGTGCAAGGAATGCCCAATCTGTTGCACTAAGCCACCTGTGGAACACGCCACTCTTTATCAAGTATCCATTGTGCCAGATTGGAGTGAACCACTAGTATCCTTCCTAAGGACGAAAGCATTCCCTCCAGACATGACTATGGCTAGGAAAAGGAGTTTAGAACAAGAAGCCCTGGACTACTCACTCATTGGTGATAATCTATACAAGCGTGGTAAAGATGGTTACCTGAGGCTATGTGTCCATGAAAGTGAATATCTTAAGATCTTAGAAACTGCTCACCAAGGTGTAGCAGGAGGACACTTTGGACCGGATCGGGTGATCAAGGCAATACTATTTGCGGGTTTCTGGTGGCCTACCCTTCACATGGATGCACATACCTATGTGAAACGGTGTGACGTCTGTCAGAGGACTCAGTATCCTATACGCAAAGATGAGATGCCACTGAAACCTATGATGGGTGGACGTGCATTCTCTAAGTGGGGAATAGACTTCGTAGGTCCTATTAATCCCCCAGCTAAAGGTTCTCATGCGGAATACATCATTGTTGCAACAGATTATCTCACCAAGTGGGTAGAGGTAAAGGCTACGACAAAGAACGATGCTCAAACAACTGCCAAATTCTTGTTTGAGAATGTATTCACGAGATATGGGCTACCTATAGAGCTTGTAAGTGATAGAGGCACTCATTTCTTGAACGAAGTGATTGAAAATCTACTCCAAGAATTCTTGGGAATACACAAGAAGTCTGCCCCTTATCACCCTCAAGCTAATGGACAAGCTGAGAGCACTAATAAGATCTTATGCAATGTACTGACGAAATTAGTAAACACTAAACGCTCTGATTGGGACAAACAGCTACACCATGTTGTTTGGGCATATCGAGTTGCCTACAAGACGGTACTCCAAGCCACCCCCTTTCAGATGGTATTTGGCCAAAACGCCGTGCTACCTTTGGACTTCTTAGTACCTACGTTGAGAGTAGCACAAGAGCACGAATGGACAGGTCATGAACTCTCCTCTCGGATCTTTGACCTTGAACGATTAGGAGAAACAAGACTGAGAGCAGCTGCAGGAATATATGCAGCTAAGAAGAGACAGAAGGCATACTTTGATGCCCATGTGAAGGATAAAGGCTTGAAAGCAGGAGATCTAGTCTTAGTCTATACACTGAAACAACACGCGAGGAAGCTAGAAAAGAGAGGCTACGGACCTATGATAATCAATAGGATCTCCACGAGTGGAGCAGTACAATTAGCCACGTTAGAGGGTGATATTCTCCCAAACTATATTAGCGGTTGCAGAGTCAAGTTGTATCAGGAACCCCTCACGGAGGAAATGCTCAGCCGACTCAACACTGCTAAGAAACGCAAAGAGGAAGAAAAGCGAATTCGAGAAGAGGCTCAAGCAAAAGCTTTAGAACGCATCAGAAGGATGAAGTTACGAAGGCAAGGTAGAGATCAGCCTCGAACGAATGACTATGCAGATCAAGGATATCCTATGGCCATGTGTGAAGTCGCAGGAACAAGCTCGCATAGGATAATTGATCTACGTCCTTTCATAACCCTAGATATAGGACAAGGAAAGAATGCAAGGACCGTAAGAGCCTTGATTGACTCAGGTGCAGCCACTAGTGCTGTTAAATTGTCTTACTGTCAAGAGTTGCAGTTAACTATCAATCCTGTGGAAGCATATCTCATAGGATTGGGAGGCGTGGAAACCCCTTGCATGGGCGAGGTGGAACTTCCCCTCTACATTCATGATGAGGCAATGACAGTTAAAGTACTAGTGTGTCAAGATGAGGATCTCACCGAACCTCTTGTCTTGGGTCAAGACTGGATCTATGACCATGTAGTTAACTTAAACCTTAGAAGTCAAATTCTTCAAGTTTGGGTACATGAACAATGCATTACAATAGAATTAGAGAACTGCATGCTCCTAAATCATGGCACCACACACTCTCTTAGTTCTTCCAAGACTAATCATATGAAAGAAGATGTTGTATGTGTCAAAAGCTCTATGATGCAGAAGGAGTCAATCGTGGAAGACCAGGTTCGAAGGCGGGTGGATCTTTCTTACTCTTCAAAGAATCAAGTAGCCACTGTTGTGAGCCCACCACACAAGCAAACACAACCGTTCACGACAACTGCTACATCAAATAGAAAGACACCATTCGATAAAAAAGTGGTTCCGGGCATGAAGCAGATCTGGGTACGCAAAGGAGAGCAACCACCAGCCTTGCCCCCACAAATCCCATCCATGCACACTAACCAGGCCAGAAGACGAAGGAAGCAGCTCAGACAAGCTCAATCACAAGGTATCCAACAAGTTTGGGTGCCTAAGAAGTTAGCTGCAACTCAACAAGGGCAATTACAGATGTGAGTACCTAAGAAGCTCCTACATCCACAACAACCTTTGTTCCCCCACATGCAAAAGGTTTCAACAAAGAAGCCAAAAAGAGAAAAGGGTAAGAACCACGTACAGAGACCAAAGGAAGATCAAATCAGCTCTTCAACATTAGTAGGAAGACATGCAAAAAGGATATGGGTTTGGAAGCCAAAAGTGCAAGTAGCCTCCACTGAACCAAAGCGTCAACCACACTGGATACCACAGTTTAGAAAGCATCCAAAGATAAAGACGCCTGAAGTGACCTCTACAGTGCCAAATGATGTTCTAAAATGGACTCCAATAAGGAGGATCACATCAGTTCGAGACTCAATGGAAAGTATGCATTAATATAGGGCCACATTACACGGCCGTGCATAGACACTTGAAAATCCCATGCACAAGCGCACAGTGACATATGTCAAACATTTCTAGTGATACTAACTTTTGTGTTCTTGTTTTGTGATATCCTTTTTCTCTCTCAAAAAAAAAAAAAAAAAAAAGTGGGCGAGAGCTTGTTCCCAGGTTTGGCTTATGAAACATAAATGAGTCATGCTTAGTGAAGGTGGAACTGTTGATTACTAGGCATCTATCAATTTGGACAGAAGTGTGTCTCGGCTAGCAGTGAGATTATTGCTGCCTTATCTGGTAGATGACAAGCATTTGGCATGAACATGGCATCTACAACTATGATTCTCTCTTACCATGGTAGGAATGAAGAGCTTGAAGGTCCGCAACTTGAGGGATGCTTAACTACTTCATGTACCAGAGCATCCAAGGAGATATCTGCAAAAAGTAGTTCTGGAGGAGAAGACTCCTGCATATGGTGAGCTAAAGAGAATATGTGAAACTCAGCTTGGTGTAGTTACCCGATGTTGCTTGCCAAGGAATATAAAGCAATTCAATTCTCAGTATTTCCTGAACCAGTATGGAACAGTAGCACTGGTGAATGGTCTATGTCAATCAGCATGGTAATCTCTTAGAAACCGGCACGTGTCCAATATTCCTCTGAGTGTCAATATAGGGAAGTGGACGTGCATGAGCCCAAGCTCAGAAATGCACATTGTTAGTGACAAATGTTGCTTCGAAAAGAGGAGAGGGGATCCACCACTCAAAAGATCTCATCAGTGGACAATCAACATGGACATTCATCAACAATGTTCCATCCCAAAGGCCGAGTGTACAACACGAAGAGACAAACATCCATCAACCTTCTCCATGGTAAGTATCTTTACTCTGGAAACACCATAACCATGATAGTTTAGGAAACCTCTTCGTCAGCATACCCTTGAGCACTTAGCTCAAGAGCCACAATTTTTGCACCATACTTCTTCCAATGCATTTTCCAAGTAAGCATGCGTAGGGCTACATTACCAGGCCTTGCACAAGGCACATACTTTTTTCAACCCAGGCACGAACACACTTACCCATCATTCATTATGGGTTATGAGTAGTTGGCATGACTGCTCTCAACATCATCTTTGGAAGAGTTAGCGGACGTCATGGGAACAACATCCATATCTCGGAAGCAAATTGAAGCCAATAGTTGCTCCAAATCACTCTTGACAACCTCTTTTGAGCAACTTGCAGTTTTGAAAGCTCACAAAGACACATTCTTGCTGGAATCCAAGGAACCAGCTCATACAACGGATGGACACCACCTCTCAAAGCACTACATAGAACAGCCCTTCCAACAAGGGTCTGTCAGGGACGACAGACTCGAGAGGGGGGGGAGTGTTGAAGCTCAAAGTCAAGGACAAAGCATGGAAGCACATCAAAAGGTGGACACACAAGGAAAGGGAGCAAGTAGGGAGCTCCAAGAAGTGTATGTCAAATTTTCTGAAGAATCCCCTACAAAAATAGTGATTTTCATCACTAAAAACCATTGTAAATACCATTATCTATTTTTAGTAACTCCATTTTGTTCAAGCCGAGGAGTCCTCGAGCTTGAGGAGTATTAGAAGTACCATCGTACCAATTTTCATATTTTTTAGATCTCGTTTGAGCCCTCAAATAAGCCCTGGAACCTAATTTTTAACTAGGCCGGACACTAGGTCTGAACAGGGCCAAAGCTAGTCAAAAACTATAAAAGGAGCTAGAGAGCTCATTTTTGAGGTTAGATTGTAATAGAAACAAACTTGTAAGAGCTTTTTGAAGAGTAATCGAAGAACTCCATTGATTCTCTCTCTTTGTCTTGCCGTGTGTGCGCGTGTGTGTGTATGTGTGTGCATGCTTGTGTGCTTCTCACTCACGCACTTGTGCCGCCACTTGCTCGAGGTCTTCATACCATCCTCACGTCTTCCCGGATTGACATTAAAGGAGGGGCTACTCATCACTGAGCTACAAATAGTGTTCGATTCTTCACATTTAAGTGCAATAGAGGAGACAAGCAGGGAGGAGGGGAGGCTAGTGTGGCATAATCAAACAACTATGAAGGCGTTTTGTCATTTGCATTGCATGGCCGGGTATCATGTCTTAGGGGGTCCTTTGGACATTCAGGATCCTCGTCGTTTTTGGAGAGAAGTGGTCACATTATGTGAAAGTATGGTTGTGTGGATTTGTAAGTTTATTAGTGCTAGGATAAGCACTTAATTATGCACTAGTATTTAGCTAGAAGTATTGATGTTGGGTGATTCATGAACTTCGTTCCAAAAGGTCTCCCAATTGAACCTCACCCCCTTGTTGGTATCCCTCTTAATGTTCTCCCATTATCAACCCTTCATCTTGTTGTGCTCCATGGATGAGCATATCTAGGGTGATGTCCTAAATGGAGGGGCTCCTGTTGATGGTCATCTTGAACTCTTGCTATGCCTTGGATGTGGTGTTTTGTGTCCCGTTATTGAAGGTGATGAGGCACTATGGGGAATTTGTGTGGACCTTATGTCCTCTAGAATTGAAATCCTCTAGAATATGATGTTTTTATTAAGTAGATATTTGGTAATGAGAATGATCCTCCAATGCCCCTTCAGAAATGCATGGATATTATTGAAGGCCTTTCCGTGAGGGTGAGGCTTGAAATGGTTTTGGAATGGCTAGGGACACTCTTGTATATGCTACCTCATGAGAATGGGTTATGACTTGGAACAATGTGAAGATGTGAAGTACATCGGCATCCAATCTGATCCCACTCCATGCGGGTTTAACTTTCAATAAGGCAATATCTTACATCATGAAACGCATTAAATTTGAGTGTTGAGTGAGACATTCGACTCTTGAAAGTTTCCATGTATACAAACCTCGAGTTTGCATGAGTTTTGACATGTTGAGATCAATGACAACTCTAATGTGAGATCTTTGTACTTCTTCTAAAAAAAGCGTAGGCATCAACTATCATTGTGGTTAAGTTTCTTATCTTTTGTTTAAAACCGATTTCAACATTTAAGAGAATAAAGGGAGATAAAACGGAGGCCTCAATGCCTGACGACCTTGCCATAAGGCCGATAAGGAAACATAGCATTGCTATGGGGATAAGCTAAGGCGTTATTATTATAATCCCAATCTCAATAATGTCAATAGACCATCATTGAAAGTAGACATAACCACTTCTCTTAGAGTCTTCAATCAAGACTCAATCTAACCACTTACCATGCAATCTCCCTATTGTCTTTGATAGATGAGTGCCACTCTATTTAGACATATAAAGAGTTTATAAACTCTCTCTTTATCTTCAAATGAAGAAGGTTCTATGAGTGGAATCTATTCCTCTCCCCCTTTCCCTCAAATGAGACATAGTAAATTTCTTTGTCTCAACTCTCCATAAATGAGAACATATTAGCTCTCAAACTATTTCCCTCCCTAGTTAATGGAGATTCAAACTCCATATGAAGGAAAACTAAAGTCTGAGTAGATTGAGTAAATTTCTAAGTAGATTCTTATGTCTACTTATGCAATGTAAACTAAGAGATATTCTCTAAACACCTCTCCTTAGTCTAGTAGATATCATACTCTCTGGATGATGACTCCTATTTGTGGTCATAGAAGAAGAGTTCCTAAAAGGAGATATTCCCCACTATTCCACACCAGTGGTTCTCATCTCCAATTCACATAATAAAATTCCTCTAAACAAATCATAAAGTACTCCTCATAACCAGAATAGAAGTCTCATATATTCTGTTTGATGGATTCTCATGAATCCCATATGTTATAGCTAATTTAGTTTCGTTTAGATGATACTAACATGATCGTTGTGCCAAGTTGACCTAGTACTTGAGTATCAATATAGGTGCCTATTATATTCCCTTACTATATGGCATCCTATCTATCTTCCTCTCTCATTGGAATCCAGTGTTCTTAATAGAGCTTAGGGCAATATAAAGGTCTAGGTGACTCGTTTGAGTATATGTCAATGCTCCTTTTGATACCCATATATGACGCCAACTTTCTTGAGTGGTATTTGATGGAGATTGTTAATCTCTAAAAGAACAAGCTATCCTTGATGTAACACCACCTCTATATAAAGCATAACTTTAAAATCCAACCAATTTTGGAAGACACTTACCAAGCTGTCAAGATTTTAGTTAACTGTGAAAAAAGCCATTTCACAGAAAAGTCTGTTGCACATTACTCACTCATTGATTAATCATTTGTGTAAAGTTTCTGATGAAACTTAGTAGAATGTGTCGCCTACAGTTTTGTGCACCTCCTTCAAGTTAAAAAACTAGCTTAAGTAGATTATGAAAAATGATCCAAACAATCTACCTATGTCTGAAACTGCCTTCTTATAGAGTTGACTTTGACATGTGCAACTTCTAACACATAGTTCTCCCAAACTAGAACCCGTTTAAGCAAATGCTTTTAGCCATAGATGGCTTACCTTCCAACTTAGATTTTGACTCCTAACCATTTCTTTGACCATTAGGATTGCGCATGTTTCATAAGACACTCAATACTTTCTCACATATAGATGTTCCTACACAAAATTCTCTCAGCCTGCTTGCAATTAGACTCTTAAACTTTAACCATAGATAGATTAACTATGGAATTAGATGTATACAAAAGGATTTCTGATAAAATCAAACACAGAAGGAGAACTAGAGAAAAGATCGACGTGCAATTCTCTGAACATTCTTTCTATTCAACTTTTCATACATCTGATGGATGATACACTTAATACTCATCATCTATTCATCTCTTTCTCGTCTATACTTCATCTCTCTCTTCTAATACGACCATATACACGTATATATATATACATATGAGTATTGATTCGTCATTACTTCAAGTATTTTGCAGCATTTACAAAACTAATGTACATATGTTTAAAGAACTTTTCTTCCTGAACCTTCACTTCACTTCATGAAGTTGGACTTCAATCTTTTCTTCATATCTTTATTTCTAGGCTTCATATAATCACCAATTGTTGATTGTCGTGCTCCAACAGCTCCCCCTCAATCATCAATTGTGATTACCTGCATCTTCTTTATTCTTGCCATATCTTTAAACCTCTGCAATTTTGGTCCATCCAAACTCTTTGTCATCATATTTGCAAGTTGATCTTTTGTAGGAGTATGCATAACTTCTATTGCTTTATCAACAACCTTCTCTCTCAAAAAATGATACTGAATCTCAATATGTTTAGTTCTAGCATGGAATATAGGATTTGCTTCCAAATATAAAGAACTCATATTGTCTCCACAAAGGATAGGAGTACTCTTAACAATATCAAAACTCTTCATAAGAGTCTTTAACCATATTACTTCCTTTGGAGCTTCTACCATGCCCTTGTATTCTGCTTCTGTAGATGATAAAGCAACTGTATGTTGCTTCTTAGAGCACCATGAAATTAGCTTATCTCCCACATAACACAAATTGTCCTGCAATCCAATGTTCCTTTCTAGGACGATGCATGAATTGAGATAGAACTCCAACTGCATATGATAAGTCAGGTCTTGTTAATGTAGCATAAATCAGGCTACCCACTAAACTTTGATAAAGCTTCATATCTTTGAATTCTTCTCCTCCAAATCTACTCAATCTATGATTCACTTCCATTGGAGTTGGTGTTATCCTGCAATCTTCCATTTTAAATTTGGTTAGCAAATTTTTCAGATACCTTTCTTGAGTTACATATACTCCATGTTGAGTATATGAAATCTCCATTCCCAAAAAGAATGACAAATTTCCCAAATCACTGATTTTGAATTCTTTCTCCATCTGCTTCTTAATTATGTGTATACATTTGTCATCTGTTCCTGTAAGTATTATGTCATCAACATAAATACAAACATGAATAAATCCATCCTCACTTGCTTTGACTAGCAAGCTACTATCTGCCTTTGATGCTTGAGATCCAAGTTCCTTTAAGAACTTTACAAGCCTATAATTCCATGCCCTTGGGGCCTGCTTCAACCCATACAAAGCTCTCTTGAGCTTGCACACATAATTTGGAGACACTTGATCGTTGAAACCATCTGGTTGTTCCATGTAGACTTCATCTGAAATATAACCATTAAAAAATGCATTCTTCACATCTAATTGAGATAATTTCCAACCTTTGCAAGCAGCAATTGCTATGACAGTCCTTATGGTTGTCATCTTTGCAACATGACTATAAGTTTCATCATAGTCCACACCATATGTCTGTGCATATCCGTTTACAACAAGCCTGGCTTTGTACCTAGATACACTTCCATCTGCAAACTTTTTTGTTTTGTAGAACCATTTACATCCAATGATCTTCTGACTATTTGGTTTAGGAACCAAATCCCAAGTCTCATTTTCCATCAATGCATCATATTCTTCCTGCATAGCTTTTTCCCAAGTCTTCTTCCCTTTGGCTTCATCATATGTGGATGGATCTTCATCTGCTTTTAACATGTAAGCATAATCTTTGGTAGTCAAGAATGAAGTATCATACCTAGTAGGTTGCCATTTGTGCTTAGATGACCTTCTGAGTTCTCCATTTCTTGAAGTTTCTGGTTCATCACATTCTGGATCAAACCTTGGCACTTCTTCAACTTCAACCTGTACTTCATTGTTCTCCTCTTCATCAAATATATGAATCTTTGATTTACCTTTCTTTTGATTCACAACTTCTTCAACATCTGCATGAACATTAAGTGTACCTGCATACCAAGTACCTTGCTCATCAAATGTAACATCCTTAGACACAAGGAATTGCTTTGTGGATGGACTCCACAACCTATAACCCATCTGCTTGTCATCATAGCCAATGAATACATACTTCTCTGCTTTAGGTTCCAATTTATGCCTCAATTGAGATGGCACATATGCATATGCCAAGCATCCAAATATTTTACAATGATCCAAGGTAGGTCTCTTACCCCACCAAGCTTCATATGGTGTCATACCCTGCAAAGCTTTACATGGTAACCTATTGACCAAATATGTGGCTGTGTTTACAAAATAATTAGGACAATTTTTCTCCTTCATCATTCATCTTGCAAACTCAACAAGAGTTCTATTTCTTCTCTCTACTACCCCATTTTGTTGAGGAGAGTACCTGCAAGTAACCTCTCTCTTTATACCTGCATTCCACAAATAATCATTGAACTCATTATAGAAATACTCTCCCCCTCCATCTGACCTTAACCTCTTCAATTTTTGACCTGTAATTCTTTTTGCATATGCATGATAGTGTTTAAATGTATTAAATACTTCTGACTTGTCTTTGATCACATAGATTGTGATCCACCTGGTAGCATCATCAACATATATGTCATAATATATTGAACCATTTATACTGAAGTCCTTTGAAGGACCCCACACATCTGTATGTACCAATTCAAGTCTTTCTGGATACATAAAACTATGCTTATTATATGATTGCTTATGAGCCTTACCTAAGTGACATGCTTCACATCTGTATGTCATGTGTTGACCTGCAACATTAGGAAATCCAAGCACTGAACCATTGTTAACCATTTCTTTGATACCTCTTTCATTAAAGTGTCCAAGTCTTTTATGCCAAAGATCCAATTCAGACACCTTTTGCTCTCCATATGTGAACATAGCATGTCCAATATTACCTTGTATCTTTAATGTGAAGAGCCTTCCTTCTTTCCTGTAACAATTTGTTTATACCCTTGACTAGGGTCTTCAACATAAACTCCATCATTAGTGACCCTTACCTCATTTCCTTTTTCCACAATTTTTCCTACACTAATCAAGTTCTTTGGAATTGTATGAACATATAGAACCTTACTCAAGAGAGTACTTCCATCTTTGGCTTTAAGTGAACCAATTGACTTTACTTTGTGCTTTGTATTATCACTTGTTTGAACTATGTGATTGATTGCCTTATGATTTAGATCAGTCATCAAAGCAATGTTTCCACTCAAATGATTGGTACATCCTAAGTCAATATAAAATACTCTCATGTCTTCATGTGAGGCTTCACATGTTGCATTCATAATAAGAGTTGAATCTTCTTTTTGATCTGATGCATAATTGTAGTAGGTGTTATTATAGGATTGATTTTGGAAGTTTCTTCCTTCACTTCTTCCAAAAGAATTCCTACCACCTCTACCTCCGAAGTTTCCTCTCTGATATCTGCCACCTCTTCCTCTTTGATTAAAATTCTGATTAAAATTACCATTGCTTTGATTATTATGCCAAGAGTCATGAGATAGATGATTGGTCTTACCACATATCCAACAAGCTCTAACATTATCTTTGTTATTTCTACCTCTTCCTCTACTTCTGCCACTTCCTCTTCCTCTTAGGAAGTTTGCTCGACTTGAAGTACCTTCATCTTCAACTGATTGTTGCTTTCCTTTGCTAGCTTTCTTCTTGCCTTTAGAATACATTGCATGACCTGCACTCTTATCAACATCTCCTTTGATATCATTCTCAAAAGTTAGCATATGTCCTAACAATTGATTCAATTCAGGAGTGAAATGATCTAATGAAAGTTCTGTAGAAAAAATAAAAGGCTTCCACTTCTCATCTCCTCTTAGCCCTGTGAGAATTTGTCTTACCAACTTATCTTCTTCAATATCTTCATCAACTGCACCTAAAGAATCAACAATGTCTTTCATCTTTGTCACATAATCAGATATTGATTGTGAAGCCTTCGTCTTAAATGTAGTAAACTCTGCCCATAATGAAGCTTTGCTTGATTTGGTTGTATTCTAAAAATGCTCTTCCAAAGCATTCCATATGTCACTTGCACTTTCAATTCCTCTGATATGAGGAAGCAAATAATCATTCACTGCCATGTATATTATGCTCCTTTCTTGAGCATCCTTCTTCATCCAAATCTTTTTATCTGCAAGCTCCTCCCTAGTTGGAACACTAGCATCTTTGAACTCTGGCTTTTCTTCCTCTCCTGTGATGTATCCCATCAGATCTTTGCTCATAAGATGAGCTTCCATTCTCATAGACCAAGCTGGATAGTTCTCTCTATCCAACTTCTCAATTTGGAGACTATCTCCCATCCTTTCTTCACCTGTACTATTAAATCTTTAATCCTTATAAGGAATGAATGTACCTTGGCTTCAAATTTTGCTCCTTCTGATCCTTTTGATAGCCTTTATGTGTCTCCCTTCAGTCTTTCTTCCACTCTTTATCCTTTTGAACCTTCAAGGTGTGAAATTTGTATATCTGCAGCAGTCGGAGTCTTCCTTTCCTCAATCTGATAAATCTTGCTCTGATATCACTGATGGAGAGTGTTAATCTCCAAGAGAACAAGCTATCCTTGATGTTAGACCACCTCTATATCAAGAATAACTTTAAACTCCAACCAATTTTGGAAGACAAGTACCAAAGTGTCACGATTTTAGTTAATTGTGAGAAAAGTCATTTCACAAAAAAGTCTGCTGCACATTACTCACTCATTGATTAATCATTTGTGTAAAGTTTTTGATGAAACTTTGCAGAATGTGTCGTCTACAGTTTGCGCACCTCCTTCAAGTTAAAACACTTCAAAAGCTTAAGTAGATTATGAGAAATGATCCAAACAATCTACCTATGTTTGAAACTGCCTTCTTATTGAGTTGACTTTGACACCTGCAACTTCTAACACATAGTTCTCCCAAATTAGAAGCCGTTTAAGCGAATGCTTTTGGCCATAGATGGATTACCTTCCAACTTAGATTTTGACTCCTGATTTGTGTAAAACTTTACACTGTGCACTGAGAACTGACCATTTCTTTGACCATCAGGATTGCACCTGTTTCTGAAGACACTCAATACTTTCTCACATATAGATGTTCCTACACAAAATTCTCTCAGCTTGTTTGCAATTAGACTCTTAAACTTTAACCATAGATAGATTAACTATGGAATTAGATGTGTACAAAAGGATTTCTGATAAAATCAAACACAGAAGGAGAACTAGAGAAAAGTTCGACATGCAATTCTCTGAACATTCTTTCTATTCAACTCTTCATACATCTGATGGATGATACACTCAATAATCATCATCTATTGATCTCTTTCTCATCTATACTTCATCTCTCTCTTCTAATACGACCGTATACACACACACACACACACACACACACACACACACACACACACATATATATATATATATATATATATATATATATATATATATATATATATATATATATATATATATATATATATATATATATATATATATATATATATATATATATATATATGTATATATACATATGAGTATTGATTCGTCATTACTTCAAGTATTTTGAAGCATTTACAAAACTAATGTACATATGTTTAAAGAACTTTTCTTCATGAACCTTCACTTCACTTCATGAAGTTGGACTTCAATATTTTCTTCATATCTTTATTTCTAGGCTTCATATAATCACCAATTGTTGATTGTCCTGCTCCAACAATATCCATGTAGGCTATGCCATCTAGAATAGCTAGTCTAGTATGGCACCATGTGGGCATTTTATCAACATGCCATAGTCTCTACTACTAAGATACTCTATTTTAATGTTCCTTACCTTCACCAACTAAGTAAAGAGTAATATTTCCCACGCTTTGGGCTCCTATCATATATATCTTCCTAGTTTGTGTAAAGTAATCTATGAGACTTCGAAGGAAGGTATGATGGTCTTCATTCATTGGAAATGAATAAAATCATTTTCCATAAAGCAAGATATGAAAGAATATCTTTAAACCTAATAAGTGTGTATGCTACTTTAACATATGTTCTTTTTTAAAGAGGAATTTTGGTCTAGTTGTAGTCTTCAATGCTTGAATTAGTTCAAACAAACAATTACATCAATGTGTAATTGAGGAAAACCTAAACTTGAATAATAAAAAGAAAATAAAAGTAAGTGAAAAATAAAATAAGAAAATAAGAAACAAAAAAAAATGAAAAATATAAAATAGAATGGAAGAGCTTGGATGATTTCAAATCTAGAAAAGATGGAAATAGAAAAGAAAAAGGAAGAAGAAGATCCATGTGTATGTATGAGTGCAAAGCTTCCAAGTTTGGGAAATTGGGATGTTTGGATTACATAAAATAGGACCTGATTGAACATTTGAGTTTTCCAATGATACATTTCAGACAGAAGTGAAAGCAAAGAAGTAAAGAAAAGATTCTTTATTGCTTGCAAAATCTAAGAAAGAGTAAAGTTCACCTGTTCTAACTGCTTGTAGCAGTGTTTCTATCATTCATGATCCTTACTTGTTTTAGGATCTTTACTTTGTATCTACTCTTGTGTTAGGCATAATCATTTCATGGGTTTTTTCAACCCTATACTTTGTATTTGCCACAAGCCCATGGATGACAATAATGTATTTTTCATTGATGAGTATGACTTGATTGTTGATATTACTTCTTCTTTCATGACCATTGTAGTAGTTAGTATGACTTCATTCATTTGCTCGCTCCTCTTTTTGGAACCAATCGCCTCCCCAATCCCTCCCACCGCTTTCATCCACGATATCTTACTCCGTCCGCACACTTCATTGCTCTCCCTGAAGCATAGGTGAGGCTCATTCATCTATCCATAGGAAGGCACCCAACATGCAAATGCTACTCGTTGGATGGATGATAGCTGGAGGCCTGATCCAACTTGCGCTCATCCCTTCGCAACCTCCCTTCTCTCGGACAAGTTGAAGTTGATGTGAAGTGAAGCGGTTGCTTGAAGATAAGAAGAAACCTCGATCCATCGCCCACACCTTTAGAAGTCTGCAAAGCACTTTTGCACACTTTAGATTCATTTGTATTTAGGTTTTTTTCAGAGTAAATGTAAAAATCATATTTCACTGCACAAATCATAAACTTTGGCATCAAATGAGAAATCTACGTATTTATTTTTTTCAAGTTTTGTCAATATTTGCATTGCTTTCACACACCTAAAAAAGAAAGATTATTTTCTTGCCTGTGCTTGATCACTCATGCTATTAATATAAATTATACATCTTGAGCACTTTCAATTGTTATTTAGTTAGAAAATTTTCCATTATAGCCTAGTAGAATTTCTATGAAAAGAAGAAAAGCTTAAAAATTTTAAAAATATTATATAAACAAATAAAAAGTAAGATCTGTTAAAAACCATAAAAAAATAGAATTGAAAAAATGATAAAAAAACTCTAAAAATCAACCAAAAATACTTCCTAAAAGAAATTTGTTTTTTGAAATCTAAAAATTTTTCAAAAAGAAATAGCCTAAGAAAATCAAGTTTTGAAATTAAAACCAAGGGAAAAAGAGATCAAGCATAAATTCTAGAAATAGATTAACATTCAAGAAAGAAATCAAGTCAAGCAAAGAAAAGAAATTGATTAGAGAAGAAAGAAATCAATTAAATCAAGTTCAAGAAAAATGTTAGAAGCCTAAACTATCACATAATTAATCAAAATCCTAGAAACGGATTCTACTTTGATAGTTTCTCTGACAATAGAAGAGAAATTATTTAAACTTGCTTTCATCCCCTAGCTCAAGACGCAACTAATCTTTTTTCTGAACTGTGAGTTAAGAGAGATTGTTGAGCCTATCACCTTGGACATTGTTCTACACTTTAGGACAAGCTAGAGAAGGGAAACAGAAGAAGTGTTTAAAGAACAAATGATTGAGAAACAAGGAGCTCGAGTAGTCCAGGACATCCTGAAAGAAAAAGGAAAATTCAGTGGATTGAACGTTACTGAGTACTTGGATAGTTTTGAAGACCAAGTTGAGATCCAAGGGCTGCTTGAAGAGATGCTAACATATTTTGTCACACAGATTGTTTCGGGATCAATCTTGACATCTATCCAAGCACATATAGAGAAGAATTGGGCCGACTTTAGAAAAGAATTACACAAACTCTTCTACTTAGAGGACTTTAGCCAACATAGTCGGGAGGGATTTTTGCAATGGGTTGATTCCCCAAAAACTACTTCATCCTTGACTCATTGTTGGCAACAACCAAAGGCACATACGCAGAGGAAGCATGTGAAGGTGGACTACAAAGAGTCGTAGGGAGCCATGCACTCTATTTTTTCCAAAGAAACATTTTTTACATTACTTGTTCAAAACACCAAACAATGATTTTCATCACTTTTGTACCATATGTATCATAGAAACACCCACTTTTGTAATTAGTAGCTCCATTTTGTGCAAGCCCAGGAGTCCTTGAGCTTGAGGAGCTTAGGTAGAACATGCATACCAATTTTAACCTATTTTTTAACTATGTGGGGCACTAGATGTGAAACCGGTCAAAACTAGTCTAGAATCTATAAAAAGAGCTAGAGAGCTCACTTTTGAGGTTGGTTAGTGTGAGCTTTGAGCAAACTTGAGCTTGTAATAGTGATCTTGAGCAATAGAGTCTATTTCCTATCTTCCATTGTGTCTTGCTTGTCTCTTACATGTGTGTGTGTGCATCTCCATGATTCTCACCTTCACTCACTACTTCTTGTTTTCACGATCTTCATATCACTCCTATCTATTCCGCACATTGACTTTAAGGAGGTGGAGCTTTTTAATGTGGTGCTTACCATTGTGCTAGAGCAACACCAAATTTGGCACCGTTGTCGGGGATCGAGTTCTAGGACGAATGCGTGATGGTAAGAGTATAGCAAAGGTAAAAATTTCAGTTTTTGTTGTTGTTTTTAAGTAGTTTTTTGTGTTTTTCATCTCCTCTACACTCCTCCATCACCACCACATCATCTTCTTCCACTCCAAAAAAAACAAAAAATTCACCATATCCACCTATCCTCCTCATTTCCTCATTTGTGCATGTTTGTGAGAGAGAGAGAGAGAGAGCTTTTGAGTGTAGGTACAGTGCTCCAGAACAGCAGGAGAGCTCCAAAAAGGTGAGAATGTCAAATTTCTGTCAGATCTGCCATAGGTGTCAGACCATCGTGATGGTCTGATAAGTTCGACATTTTTGATAAGCATCTACACCACGGCATAGAGCACACTTGCGCACATAGGAATCCACAGATGCAACAAAAAAATTTTCATTTTGGCGGACCATCGCAACGGGCTCATGCCATCGCGATTGTGTCGCACTATCGCAATTGGCTCACGCCATCGCGACGACTCGGCTGGACCATCGCGACGGTCTCACACCATCGCGACGGTCACTGACCATGGCGACGATCCTATCGACCCCACACCATCACGATTGGACCATGCAATCGCGATTGGACCATGCAATCGCGATTGGACCATGCCATCGCGATTGGACCATGCCATCACGATGACCCACTTTGCCACGTGTCCTCTAGACCATCATGACGATATAGGGACGCCATCGTGACACTTCAAATTTTAGACCATTGCGATTGGCTCAAGCCATCATGATGCCTTGTGAGAATCGCAATGGGATCACGCCATCGTGACGGTTTTGTTGACCATTGACCCTCGTGACTGCTCGTTAATTAGACCATCGTGATGCCTCATTTTTTGGACTATTGCGATGCCTCGCACCCTCGGACCATTGCGATGGTTCCAGACCATCGCGACGGTTCAACTGGACCATCGCGATTGTTCGCCTGAAATGCCAAATTAGGGTTTTGATTTTTTGCAAATATAAGGGCTATTTTGAGTGAATTTGTGAGTGATTAGGCATATTGAAGACCCCTTTAACTCATATTTGGAGAAAAGCCAGTCTAACTGTTTTCACCCACGAGAGCTTGAACGTCCATAACTTTTTCATTCGAAGTCTGTTTTTTGAGCTTTATAGCTCGTTGGAAAGCTCGTTTCGAGTCCTATATGATGGTCAAATGGTTTTTCTAAGAATAACGTGCTGATATTTAGATAGTATAACCCCTGTGGGATTAGGAAAGCAAGGGGGAACTTGGGAATGTCATAAGGAGAAAAAGGGACCCTTAAAGGTGTATATGTCAAAGTGTTTGATCATTGATTTAAGAATTGGCCTAAACTTTGGATTTGTACAGGTTTAGCAAGAGCTATCCAAGGGCAACCAAAACAAGGTAGGTGAAGTACGCAAGGCTTGGGAAGCACGACTTCTCAGGCATCAAAGCAATCATTGAAGCTGACTCAATGTTGGAAGAATACTCAACCCCCTCAGTCAATTATGAGCTTAGGCTAAAACGTCTAGCATTGTGGATTGAATTAGGACTGTGATAGGAATGCAACAAGTCTAAGAGAATTAATTTTTTCAAGTCGAATAATAAGATAAAAGTGTGCGATACGAAAAACCTAAAGGAAAGAACTTAAGTCAGACAAAACGAGAATTTAAACGTACAACAAAAAGTCGATTCTTGACGCATACATTGAGACAAGACAAGAATCTAAAGGAATTAACAACAAAACAAGTGACTGAGAACTAAGGAACATTGACGATCAGAGTGTGTGTTGAGCGATTCAGGGAGTAAATTCATGAACGTTAGATTTGGCAAGCATATAGGTAAATCAGACCGATGAAGCCTTAGATCTTCAAAAGCAAGTGTAAGAACTACTACATGTTCGTGGGGACTATAATTGAATAATTACCCTTACGAGTTGGGCTCAGATACTAGTGAGTCAGAAATGGCTCTTAGCATGAAAAGAGCGGAAGGAGGGTTAAGCGTAGCATACTTAGAAAGACCTGAAGGACCCTACAAAACTCAATTACAACATGTTTGAACCAACCACGTAGGTGCTTTCATCCATGAGGATGGTTTGAGAAGATCCGTGGTTGAGTTGCATAACTCTGACCAACCCATTGGACTGGAACGTCGTGTGGTGAAGTTCGAGAGAGATGCTTACATAGATAAAGAAGGAACCATGTACATCATAAGTAATCAACCTAATCATACCAATGCGTTTGGTGTAGTTAGTCCGGAGGCGGAAGCAAAAACCCAAGGAAAAGAACCATTAGGAGATGAACCTAGGACACTAAGAGGGAAATCCATACTAACAAGAGTACTAAACCCAGAATGAATCCCTTAGGATAATAGAAGCATTGAATGTTCCTGAACAAGGACACTGATGAAGCATTTTGGAGATACATAATGGAACAACCTAGTGAGATAGGCTCCATTACGATTTATGAATTCAAGGACCCAGATATGCCTGGAAAGGTGGTATACTTGGACAATACCTCAGAACAAGTATTTGTAGTGTCACAATATGCCAGGCATACATGGAGAGGTGAGTTAGTGTTCCCTCCATCACGAGCAAATGCAAACACTAGTCACGAAGGTGCCGGGACATCCTCCGCCCATGGTAGTCGAAGAGAAAAGAACAAAGAAAGACTAGAAGTAAGTTTCACTCATCCCATAGGGAGGGATAGACCAACCATGGACACCGATAGATTGGAAAGACAAAGGGAACCAAGAATACCAGGTGGTAGGGATGATTTTCCTCTACCTAGACCACAAGAACATCCAAGGATACTAAGACCCACTCAATTAGTAAAGTTGATGAAAATTTACTTTGATGGGACAAGAGATCCCTATGACCATGTTGCCAAATCTAAGAAAGCCTTACGACCGGAGCAAGTAGAAGACATGTTTACGCAATACAATGCTTTTGGACTCACATTAAAGAACACAACTTTAACTTCGTTCCAACCATTGCAACAAAGGTAATTTAGGGATATTCATCACTTGTTAGAGTCATTCATCATAGAATTCTCTACATGACACTTCTTCGTTGATTCACAGCCTCAAACAGACCCCTCACGAAACTGTCAGACTTGCACCACGTAGGTTTAGACAATATGCCGAGAGATGCCCAATGCAAGAACTACCCTCTCAGGCTAAGCAAGTGTCTTTGTTTTTAGATGGCCTCTTGAGCTGTAAACTACGCTCCTATGTTTATCTGAAGGAACCCACAACACTAGAGCAATGTGTAAGGATTTGTATAGACATTGAGGACAATTTAGGAGATGAATTGGAACTTTCAAAGGTTTTTAAAGACTCACATAGCTCATCTCAATCATCCTCAAAACTCTCTAGCTCGATAGAAGACCTAGCAGAAAAAGTGGCCCAGAAACTAGGAGTCCCTAGCAAAGAGATGCCTAGGTTAACAACAAACAAATGTTGTTACACCTCTATGGTGATCACATGGAAAATGTGTGTCCCAATTTAACACAACATCAAGCCAACCCTAGTGGCCAATACTGCACAATAGAGAGATGATACACGAATCACACAGCACAAGATTGCCCATGCAATAAACAAGTAGTGTGACAGAACTACCCACAGGCATACCCTCAACAAGGAGGGTATGAAGGTCAATACAATTACTATAGGCCTCCACAGAATAACCCTTATCAGGCTAAACAAAGAACTCAACCCGTTTTAGCTCAGCAACCACCACCCCTAGCTAATGTCATCTCAGTCAAGTATGCTACTACAGAAGAGAACCTCAATAGGGCATTAGTGCCCTCTTCACCCCTGATCATAGAAGGTGATCCTAATTCTAATAGTTTTGACTCCACCCATGTAGATAGTCCACCTCCATATTACACGGAGTCACCAAAACATACAGAAACATATCAATATGATAGTCCACCCTTGGAACCCAGTTGGGAGCCTGACTATGCCAATGTCATGTATATGAACCCTAATCCATGACCCCAATTAAGACAGCCAAGACCACAAGGCCCTAGTGGACCCTGTTTTAGGTGCCAAGGAGATCATTTCATAAAGGATTGCCTACATCCTCCAATAGCAGAACATTCACAATACTATAACGTACAAGGTTTTTGTGCCAAATGTGGTAAAGAGCATGTCATCAGAGGTTGTCCGAAGAACCCTGCTAATGCCTCAAAAGTGACGTCCATTAATGTGATAGGTATTGTGCACAACTCGGATGGATCCAACCCTACATACGTGCCTATTCAAGCTATAACAAGAGCCCAAGCGCTATTATAGAATCAAAAGCCTAATCTTGAAAAGACAACCGAGACTAGTGAAGTTGGAGAATCTAGCAGTAGAAAGACTAAAACTTGGAAGGATTCACGAGAAAGAATGAAGAGAAAGTGGAGCAAGAAAATAAATGATTTGGAAGGAAGTTTAAAGGAATCTAGAGCCAAAATCCTAGAATTAACTTCACAAGAGTCAAATCAAGAGAACCTAGCTAAGAGATTAGGATCAGTTCTAGCTGAACACATACCTAAAAACCTAGACATGATGTTTTGAGCATACTAGACGAGATTAAAAGAAGGACCATAGTTAGCTGAATTGAGTAAGAACTATCCAAGAGTAGACTTAGAAATTGAGAGAACTAAACTTTGAATGAAGATGGTAGAATTAGCACAAGCTATGTTAAAAATCTCTTGATACATCAATTGGAGTAACATGGAAAAACTTGAATTACACTTTCAAGGACTACTAGAGAGGTTAGAACACTTAATTACTAGCAACGAGAACAAGAATTTGCAGAAGAACCCTAATGTTCCTGAGACACAGGAAGGTAATGCACCATCCCTATCTCAAGTGCCAAATATCGAGGTGGAAGACAAACTGTCTTCCATACACAAGTATCAAAAGGCTTTTTGAGAGAAATCCAAGAAGAGAAATGGTGACGAGAGCAAGAAACCCATCCTCCTATTCAAGAGATAGATGATTTGTAGGAACAATTTCGCCAAGACATACTCTCCATCTATGATGATGTAGAGGAAGAGCAATTGAGTGAGCAAATGGACTTTGAACCCAATTCTTTGCAAGAATTACTTCAGTTCACAGGACCTTGGGAAGCCAAGTCTCTCAGCATGAGAGCACCCACTATAATAATGAGGAATGAAGAATTAGTAATCCCTAGAAACACGGAAGTGATAAAGACCACTAAAGTGCAGTGTCATCTCACTTTAGAAGACCTGCTGAAAATTAAGCCAGAGTTGTGGAAACACATACCAAACCAATTCCCTGAAATAGCTACTGCTCCCTCCCATATAGGATCACACAAGCAGGTACTAGAGATACTAGTGGAAAGAATTGGAGATCTGAGCGAGGGAGATGAAGGTAATACTTATCTTCCATTAACCCACAAGGGATACACCACTAAAGCCATCTTAGATTTAGGAGCTGGAGTAGCCATCACTACCATTGCTTTATGGAAACATTGGGGTAAGCCAGCACTAAGACCCACACGGATGAAGCTACAAATGGCTGAAGAACATATAGAAAAGACATTAGGCTTACTAGAAGGCATATCTCTCACCACTTCTGGTGTGGATTTTGAACATACTTTTGCCATTTGTGATCTTGGGAAAAACCACGCTTACGAGATGATTTTAGGATGACCATTCATGCACCAGTTGCAAATTGTACAAGATTGGGGAATAATTCTTTGTACTTGCAACATTTAGGAGTAACCACCAAAGCCAATCTCAAAGACTATTCCCATCGTGATGTACCCCCAATACAATGGAATACTATCCATAAGACACAAGAAGAAACAGAGTCGATGCATTCATTAGAATCAGACCCCTCATGGTTGCATGAAGATACTCATCTATGAATGTGTGAAGTAGCCAAACAAGAGGAAGAACGATTAGAAGCTAGGAACTTTGGTTCAAAATGACATCTGCGAACCCTTCAAGACCCTAGCTATGCACCTATAGTATTTCCAGACAAGGAATTTGAACCTCATGGTACATCAGGACCTTAGACTAGTAGCGAGTGATACCATTTGAATTCCCTAGCAACACTCCGCATGAGGTATGTAATCCTAGACCATATGAAATGATTGCGATGGAGGACTGAAAGATCTTTGGCCAAATCCATCGGCTAAGCACGCTCCTTCCAAAGTCAACCCATGAGAGCTTGGCAAAGGATAGTTGCTAGACCAAAGGATGTCAAGAGATCTTCCCCTGGTCTTGTATCAGTGGTCAGATGGGTTACATCTGTAGTCAAGTGGACTCCATCAGCGGACAGAGGGGCACAATAGCCTCCGGTGTCCATCCCTCCACACTTATTGTGGATTGGCCTAGATCTGTTGTATAGAATGCCTCACTTCCTAATGGGAAAGTTTCGCAAGTGTTGGACCTCCCTTCTTTCCAAAGAAAAGTGTCAACTAGACCTCTCAACCATGATCTCCAAGAAGTCAATCATGACTAAGGAACCCAAACCGATGACCATATTAGACAACAGGAAGATGGAAGTAGCATCAACAAATGGAGACTACCCGCATAAAGCAGGCATGAGTGCCAAAAGGAGAGAAAGCACCAACCAACTACAATAGCAAAGGCTTTGATAAGGAGAAGTCTAGGAAGAATTGGAGTCAATAGCCAACATCCCGTCGAGCTTCTTCTCCAACAATAAGAGTTCAGAAGATTTGGATCACCAAGAAGTACCTCACAAATTGACCCACACCCATGCAGATCTGGTTACCCAAACATTGTATTATAGCCCAAAACTCAAGCCATGTAACATACACCCCTTTGAACTCACTTCATCCATCGATACCACAACCACCAAAATTTGTACCTCAATAGAAGAATACCACCCACTCATCAACTCTTAGGAAATGGATGCCAAAACGTATCTAGAAGCCGCCACATGATCCTTTGTACAACATAACACCCATCCCAATTAACCCCTAGCTTTGTAATAATTCACTCACGATTGAACTTTGTGTAAATTCACCCACACTAACCCACTGTCAATTGTAATACAAGACTCAGGATAAACAATGTATGCATTATCTAAAGCATGTAGGTGTCTAGCGACCTACATTAGTTTCTGGAGAATCATTCCATAAACCACCTCACAACACTCGGCTACATGGGTTACACATCGGTTATAGAAAGGGATTGTGGTCTCACCTTATTGGGATCCTAAGTAATTTCCATAGTAATGTGTTATCCTTTTGTAGCAGATCATCTATGCACTCCTTTTGAATCATCATGCAAGCTAAAGGACCCTCCGTGACTGGCCCTAGTATGACAGTGGTCAATTTTGACAATTTACTAGCTGAGCCTTATCATACGTCGCAACCCCTAGAATTTTAGGGTTTCCTAAGACCAATGCCCATAGATAATCCTCCTATGGGACGCACTGAAGAAGTTCATAGCAATTCTCATTGGTTCCAAGGTCGATCAGGACCTCTTGCAGATGCCAACTTTATTTATGATGCGTTAAGGTATATTTGGGCTAGATCTGGTTTTACATAATATTTTAGTGATCCATTGCCCAAACTGACTTTGATCGGTGCTATTACTTCGTGACTATACTTGTAGCCCAGAGAACAAGGAATTGCCTGTCACATTTATTCTTCCATCACTAGTGAATGATCCTCCATACAAGAAGTTTTACCTTTCAAAAGATCACATTTGGGTAGTGCTTAAGATCCACAGAACTCATACGCCGATAGAGTGCAAAAGGCTTATTCCAGAGCCTATGAAACCTGGTGATGTCTTGAAGTGGGTTGACATTTCGGCCATCACACCTGAACTCTCTAAGCCGTTGTGCATATGCATGCAACATTTTGCATTTCCGGCCCAGGATCTCTTTACCATCCCTCAAAACCATATCTGGTTTGGATTATATCTTGCATGCATAGGGCCCCAGACCATCGATCTTGCTAGCTAGATTATTGATCAATTGTACTTAGCTTAGTAGAGATGGGAACGAAAACACGTCATCCACAACTATTGTGCCCTTAGCAAAATAGTCTATATGTGTTTGGCTTATGATTTGCCCATCAAACATGTTATGTCTAGTGAAGAATTAAAAGCATTCAAGGGAACCACCAAAAATGCCAGAAAAGCTAGCAAAGGATGGGTAGGCAAGCACATGCAAGGTTCTATCCCATTCTTACAGGTTCTAGAGTCCTCTTCACCACAACAATCTCCTCAAGACTCTCAAACGGCACCCTCGCACGTACAACCAATACGTATCCGCCTCTCATGACCCATTATCATAGAAGGCACTACCAGTGTGGTAACTCCTCAAGCAGCCATCACACAAGAAACTACTACTATAGCAAGAGAAATTCCCACCACAATAGGTGCATAAGCCTTTACTTTCCCCATACTGAACTTGGAGGTAGAACCCACCAACACCACCTTCAATTTCGAAATGCATGATGTGTTCTCCAGCGAGTTCCAATTTTTAGAAGGCAGTTTTTCTCATCGAAGCCCAAGGTGATACAAGCACTCATGAAGATGACATGTTTGAAGCTAGCGCCTACATTCGGCAATCCAGAAACTATACCGCAATATGCAAGCGTTTTGTGAACAGACAATTATCAGAGGAACAGAGTCAAGCGACTCTCGAGCAAGAACTCACTAGTGGAGGTTTTGAAGAATCCTTCATTCAAGGTTTCAAGGAATTATTCAAATCAGTGGGACTACCGAAGCACTCCATTATTTGAAAAGGAAGCCACTACCAAAGTTTGACCTGCGACGTATCCATTTAATATCCAAGCCAAGTCAATACATCCACATACCCACAGATGCACAATCTTCACATCATGCCAAAGAAGCTCGACTCATCCTTGAAACCATGATAGAAACCAAACTAGAAGAAGAGACCATCGTCATCGACTCCCCACCTCACCCTTCCACTGTAACATCCAACACCACAGTCAAAATCCCCACCACCTCACGTGCTCCTCCTTCACCTCCTGTACATCTAGTTTCCCCAGTACATCCCACCTCCCCTCCTCTATCTACATTCCTTGTAAGTACTGCCCCTAAGGCCATAGTCGCCCCACACCCCAAACTCTACCTACACCTCTCCCTTCCACCATAGTTTCCCACATTCCAATCAACCCATTCCTCACTCCATCCTTTCCTTCATTTCCCATCCCTCCAAGACCTATATTCCCCTTTCCACCCCCAATGACCTTCTCACCAGTGTCACCTCCCCGCCCAATTATATCCCCTTTATCCTCCCCTCTCCACCAAGCAACCCACGAGACTCAATCTGTAAACTATTCGTCTACTTTTGTAAATCCTATGTTCACACCCACTCATGCACCCACCATCACTCCAATCTTCACCATCACTGCACTTGACGCCACATCTAGTGACATGGATATTTCACCACCCACCGCACCACCACTCACCTCATCTATTTCCCCACCACATTTAGGCACATCACACTTCTCCAGGGTCACCACTGCATCCACCCCCCCATCCCCCTTTCCCCTTCCCACTGCATCAACACCCACACTCACATCATCATCACTCACTACATCCTTAATATTGTCCCCCACGATATGTTGGGATAGTAGAACTTTAATTCAAGAGGAAGAGGTGGAAAAAATCAAAGAGGTAATTTCAGAGGTAGAGGTAGTAGAGGTTACTTTGGAAGAAATGTAGGTAGAGGATTCCAAAGTCAACAATACAACAATACCTACTACAATTATGCTTCAGATCAGAAGGAGGATTCAACATTCATAATGAATGCAACTTGTGAAAGGCAAAGTGAAGACCAAAGAGTCTTTTACATTGACTCAGGGTGTAGCAATCACCTGAGTGGCAATATAGCTTTGATGACTGATTTGGAAAATAAGGTAACTAATCATGTGGTTCAAACAGGTGACAATACAAAGCACAATGTGAAGTCAATTGGATCAGTGAAGGCCAAGGATGGTAGCACCCTCTTGAGTAAGGTTTTGTATGTTCCTACAATTCCTAAGAATCTGATAAGTGTAGGACAAATTGTTGAAAAAGGTTATGAAGTTAGGTTCACTAATGAAGGAGTGTTTGTGGAAGACCCTAGCAATGGGTATAAACAGATTGTTTCAGGGAAAAAAGAAGGAAGATTGTTCACATTGAAGATCCAAGGTAATGTTGGTCATGCATTGTTCACCTATGGAGGACATAAGATCTTTGAGTTAGATCTTTGGCACAAGAGGCTTGGACATTTGAATGAAAGAGGTATCAAAGATATGATTAATAATGGTTCAGTGCTTGGATTGCCTAATGTTGCAGGTCAACATATGACATACAGATGTGAGGCATGTCAATTAGGTAAGGCTCATAAGCAAGCTTATTCCAAGCATGGTTTTATGTATTCAGAAAAGCTTGAATTGTTACACACAGATGTGTGGGAGCCATCAAAGGATTTTAGTATCAATGGTTCAAGGTATTATGTGATTTATGTTGATGATGCTACCAGATGGATCACTATCGATGTGATCAAAGATAAGTCAGAGGTATTCAATACATTCAAACATTATCATATGTATGCAGAGAGAATTACAGGTCATAAGTTGAAGAGACTAAGGTCAGATGGAGGGGGAGAGTATTTCTCTAATGAGTTCAGTGATTACTTGTGGAATGCAGGTATAAAAAGAGAAATTACTTGCACGTACTCTCCTCAACAAAATGGTGTAGCAGAAAGGAGGAATAGAACTATTGTTGAGTTTGCAAGGTCAATGATGAAGGAGAAAAATTGCCCAAATTACTTGTGGGCTGAGGCTATAAACACAGCTACTTATTTGGTTAATAGGTTACCATGTAAAGCTTTGCAGGGTATGACACCATATGAGGCATGGTGGGGTAAGAGACCTACATTAGATCATTGCAAAGTATTTGGATGTTTGGCATATGCATATGTGCCATCACAATTAAGGCACAAATTGGAACCTAAAGCTGAAAAGTATGTATTTATTGGATATGATGATAAGCAGATGGGATATAGGTTGTGGAGTCCATCCACAAAACAATTCCTTGTATCTAAGGATGTTACATTTGATGAGCAAGGTACTTGGTATGCAGGTACAATCAATATTAATGCAGGTGATGAAGAAGTTGTGAATCAAAAGAAAGGTAAATCAAAGGTTCAGATATTTGATGAAGAGGAGAACAATGAAGTGCAGGTTGAAGTTGAAGAAATGCCAAGATTTGATCCTGAGTGTGATGAACCAGAATCCTCAAGGAGTGGAGAACTTAGAAGGTCATCAAGACATAAGTGGCAACCTACAAGGTATAGCTATGACACTTCTTTTTTGGCTACCAAAGATTATGCTTATATGATAAAGGCAAATGAAGACCCTTCTACATATGAAGAGGCAAAAGGTAAGGAAAATTGGGAGAAAGCTATGCAGGAAGAATATGATGCATTGATGGAGAATTAGACATGGGAGTTGGTTCCTAAACCAAATAGCCAGAAGATCATTGGATGCAAATGGGTCTACAAGACAAAGAGATTTGCAGATGGAAGTGTCTCTAGGTACAAAGCTAGACTTGTTGTGAAAGGTTTTGCTCAGACATATGGTGTAGACTATGATGAAACATATAGTCATGTGGCAAAGATGACAACCATCAGGACACTCATAGCTATTGGTGCATGTAAAGGTTGGAAATTATGTCAATTAGATGTGAAGAATGTTTTTTTAAATGGTTATATTTCAGATGATGTTTTCATGGAGCAACCACAAGGATTCAAAGATGGAAGGTATCCAGATCATGTGTGCAAGCTCAAGAGAGCTTTGTATGGTTTGAAGCAGGCCCCAAGGGCATGGAATTATAGACTTGTGAAGTTCTTGAAAGAACTTGGGTTCCAAGTATCTAAAGCAGATAGTAGCTTGCTTGTTAAAGCAAGTGATGATGGATTCATTTACATGTGTATATATGTTGATGATATAATTCTCATAGGTACAGATGAGAAAGACATTCAAAGCCTAAAGAAGCAAATGGAGAAAGAATTCAAGATCAGTGATTTGGGAGACTTGTCACATTTCTTGGGCATGGAGATTTCATACACTCAACATGGAGTGTATGTGACTCAAGAAAGGTATTTGAGAAACTTGTTAATCAAGTTTAAGATGAATGATTGCAGGGTAGCACCTACTCCAATGGAGGTGAATCACAAATTGAGCAGATATGGAGGAGAAGAGTTCAAGGACATGAAGCTATATCAAAGTTTGGTTGGTAGTCTGATTTATGCTACACTAACTAGGCTGGACTTATCATATGCAGTGGGAGTATTGTCTCAATTCATGCATTGTCCTAGGAAAGAACATTGGATTGCAGGTCAAAGAGTGTTGAGGTACACTAAGGGTACACTCAAAGAGGGTTTGTATTATGGTTTTACATCAGATACAAACATCAAGATGTATAGTGATGCAGATTGGGTAGGTAATCCTGATGATAGGAGATCAACTTATGGATACAGAGGCTGAGTACAAAGGTATGGTTGAAGCTGCAAAGGAAGTAATATGGCTTAAGACTCTCATGAAGAGTTTTGACATCATACATAGTACACCTACCATTCATGGGGATAACATGAGTTCATTGTATTTAGCTGCTAATCCTATGTTTCATGCCAGGACCAAACACATTGAGATTCAGTATCATTTTCTAAGAGAGAAGGTGATGGATAAAGAGATTGAAGTCATACATACTTCAACAAAAGATCAGATAGCTGATATGCTAACCAAAAGCTTGGATGGATCAAAGCTATAGAGATTCAAAGACATGGCAGGTATAAAGAAGATAGAGAAAACCTCAATTGATGATTGAGGGGGAGCTGTTGGTGCAGGGAAATCAACAATTGAAGTTTTAATGAAGATTTGGAAGTCAAAGATTGAAGGAAAGTTCAAATTATGAAGCATGGAGGAAGTGCATATTCAGAGGATGAAGATGTGTACACATATGGACATTAATTCAGAGATAGTTGACTTATACTTTTGTATAGTCATGATATTGTAAATATTTGCCTATATATACAAGGAAAAAGTTGGGGCAAATATGAGAGAGCATGAGAATAGAGTAATCAGTAGTTGTATGAGTCATTAGACATCTTAGAAGTGAGTTGAGTCTCTCTCATCAATCAGTTGTAAATTTCTTCAAAAATGGAAGAAAAATTGCACCCGATGTTTCTGTGCATTCTCCTTCTATGCTTGATCATTTCAAGAATCCTTTTGTAGATGTCTAAGTCCATAGTTAATGAGTCTATGGTTAAAGTTTGAGAGCCTATTGTAAACAAGCTGTGAGAATTATGTGTAGGAACATTCATATGTGAAGAAGTGTTCACTGGTTCCTGAAATAGGCGCAAAATTTGATGTTAATGTTTTGGTCACTTCTCCTTCCACAGTGTAAAGTTTTGAGCAAGCAAGCACTCAATCTTTAAGTTGGAAGGTAAGCTATTTATGGCTAAAAGCATTTTCATAAATGGGTTCTAGATTGAGAGAACCAAGTGTTAAAAGTTATAGGTGTCTAAATCGACTTCTTAGAAGAGCAGTTTTAGACATAGGTAACTTGTTGAGTTCATTTATCGAGATACACTGAATCTTTTGGAGTGATTCAACTCGGAGAAGGTGCAAAAACTATAGGCGACACCTTGTGCAAAGGTTCATCAAAAAATTTACACAATTGATAAGGTAATGAGAGAGATATGTGCAGCAGACTTTCTGTGTAGTCATCTCCTTCACAGATTTTTCAAAATCTTCATAATTAATCATTGATCCTCTGAAATTGGTGAAAGTTTGAGTTACTCTTGTTATAGAGGTGCTCTAATTACAAGAGTAGCTTGTTCTTTGGGAGATTAACACTCTCCATCACTTCTCACCTTCACTCTCACTACTTCTTGCATTCACAATCTTCATATCACTCCTATCTCTTTTGCGGATTGACACTAAGGAGGTAGAGCTTCTTAATGTGGTGCTTACCATTATGCTAGAGCAACACTCATCTTCTAAATGAGTTCCTAAGGAGGTTTGCTCAGCTTTCATAGGCTGAAAAGAATTCTTTGAAGCTAGCCAGATCTTGTGATTCTATTCCTTAAGATTTTAAGTCTTGAAGATAGGGCTGAAGTCCAGAGGAGAATTGAAGACACTGGAAAGAGATTTGGGTTAACTGAGGACTGGATAACACTTAGAAGAGAGGTAGAGGCAGTTGCCTAGATGAGGCAATAATAGGTAGTCCTTTATGATAGGCTAGTATAGACCACTCCAATGCAGCCAAGAGAGATACCTATTTAGATGGGTCCAAACATATCTGTTGCATTCTTATGACTAATTTCACACCTACATCTTAGACACCATTGGAGTTACAATCAGAAATTCTAAACATATCAAGAATGTTATTACAATACACACATCTCTATCCAAAGAGATGGATAGTCTTCATAACAAGGTGTCCTCCATGGGTTTTGAAGACCCCGTTCTTGCTCAACCTAGAACTAGTTATGCAGATCCACTACAAAGAAATATCATGCTTATACCAAATATACCTCAAGGTTACATGATGCCGCAAGTTGCACCTCCAGTGCAACCCATTGCTCAACATGTTCCTATGCCACCAGTTCAACCCATGTATCAAAGAAATACTAGGCCTAATGATAGAGGAGGAACTAGAGGATTTGATGGAACTCGAGGAAGAAGGTGTGTCTCGTGTGATGCCTTTTCCTATGCATGTGAGGAGCTGAAGCAGGCAAAAGAGCACCAGTTCATAACATATATAGATAAGAAACTTTGCCACTTTAGGACTTGTCTTCCTCTAGCTATAAACTTGAGAAAGGGAAAAATGAAGAAATTATACAAAAAAATTTCAAATACAAATGCTTACAATAGGTGAGCTAGAGCCACTAAAGGTGGGATATGAAGAAGATGATAGATCTAGGTCTCAAAAAAATTACTGAATCGAAGCTCTAATAAGAGCCTGAGATGTGATCATGCAGAAGATTTCTTGGAAGTCTCATGTAGATCAATTTTCTCTCATACTCACATATTGCCAATGTTGAGGATAAGAGGAGAAGAGATGAGATGTAGGATGAGGTAGAGCCTGAAGGATGAGTAACAAGAAGGAAAAGTAAGGATGATGAGGAAGAGGCAAACGAGAGTGAGGAGAGAGTCCATTTTGAGGAGTTTTTTGGTTTTCAAGAAGAAGCAAAAAGAAAGGAAATTAGAGAAGGAATGAAGCCTATTAAGGAAAATAAAACTCCAAAAAAGCCGAATGAAGTTCAAGAAATCCTCAAGCCTCATTTTTTGCTAGGTATAAAGTGGTAAGTGTATCCCAAGCATCCTTTGTTGTTTTGCAAGAGAGAATGTGGGGGATAATGGCACATTTAATGGACAAAGCTATCAACTCATGTGTTTGAGCATCTCTGCCATCCCAACAAAGTTGCGCTACTATAGGTGTAGCAAGAACCGCAGCATGAACATGAATTTGAAGATCATCATCTTCAACATCATCTACATCACCTTCGATAACTATATTTGCAGGTGTAGTAGGATATTTTTCAACACTCTGCACAATATTCCATAGTCCTTTTCCTGCCAATACATTATGCTTTGTATATGCCCATAATGGGTAATTAGTACCATCCAACTATCCTCAACAACCAACATACAAAATACATCATTTCTTTCAGCCATGGCCACTGACTAAAATATTGTGATGTAGAAAAATGATTGTATCTTGAAAAGTTGAACAGAACTATCTTGTCAAGCTCTTCTGAAGCTATAGAAGACTTTGAGACACAGTAGTGGTGGAGGAAAACCAATACATATGTTTGGCACAAAAGGATAAAATTGCCTCCACAAGCACTATGATAGTACATTTTGAGGAAAAAACAAGTATCCTCACAAGATTTCGTGCGATTTTGAGACTATGATCGGAGGGATGTTGATGATACCCTAAATGAAGCGGCAACCTGCTTTGATACCAATTTTTGGAGTTTGACATTTGCAAAAGCACACGAACAACACAAGGAAAAAAAGAAGAAGCTTGGAGCACAACACACAATACTGAATCTATTACCAAGTGATTATACAAAGATAAGCCACTCATTAGGGTTATAGGCATATAATATACAAGCTGGGGGAAGGTAACCTCCTAAAGATGGAGAAAAGTGTCCCAATGGTCCTAAGTGCATTCATACACATTACTACTAAAAAATATCAACATTGGTCATACCCAAAATATGAATAATCCATTGAATAAATAGAAGATCCTGAGAATGATTCAACAAACTTATCTAGAATAGGTCCTATTCCTACATTCCTTATGGTGACTTTATTGATATGTTGGACATCTTGAATAAAGCATAGTTTCCCATTCTTTTTATGCACAATGGACCATGTATTTGAGTAAGGCACAAAAGATTATCTAAAATTATCATGTTTATTTTCTCCCTAAGTAGTTTCATTAGCTCAGGCTAGTGAACCTCTAGAACTCATATGGGGAAAAGATTCCATGGAATACATGGAACAATAAAGATAATCATGGGTGCAACTAGCTTAGGATCTGCACAACTTATCTCATGAGGATACATAGTAAAGGCTTTTCCATAGCTATGTATCACTCTCTCATATTTATCTCTCTCTGTTGGCAAAAGAAAGTCATCATCTCCATCAATTTTCATTTGTTCGATTGTCTCATCCATGAATGTATGTCCTATATTTTCCCTATCCTGAAGAATTGGATCATTTTTCACATCAATAATTTTTTTGCTACTTCCTTAGGGTAATGGTTGAGCTATGGGTTTGATTTTCTTGTCTATTGTTTTGTATTGTGTTTTAACTAAGGCATCATGTGTTTGGTTTAATTTTGAGGACTTGTGAACATTGAGAGCATACTCTTGGATTAGAGCATACTCATCAAGTAAAGAAATAAGAATAATATGGGAATTAGAATTTTGTTCAAGACATAACTCTAACTCCTTGAGAGTAGAGAAACAATGAGATATCTCAATGACATGCTCAATGTTCTCATCATGTTTTATGATTTTGTTGGTTTTATAATTTTTTTTGGGTTTTTTGGATAAACGACTTGGATTGCTTTATTTGAGCATTACCTTCTAGAAAGCTACTAGACTTTCCTGCTTGGATACTTTTTGGCATACACTCCTAAGCTTGAATTCAAAATTCTCTATATATACACACACAGAGGTTTGGCCAATGCAACATAAGAAGCAATGTGGTTGAAAGGTCTATACTCAGATTTGGAATTACATACTCTAACTCCTCCCATCTTTGGTGATAACACACGCTCACTTCAATTAGCATCTAATCCTGTCTACCATGCTAGAACAAAGCATATTGAAGTCCACTATCACTATGTAGGAGAGAAGTTGTTAAGCAAGGACATTCAATCGTCCATTGTGTCTACGAATCTTCAATGTGCAAACATGTTAACAAAACCTTTGGATGGTATCAAGCTAAGCATATTCAAAGGAATGATTGGATTGCTAGAAATCAAGGAAGAATGAAGACTCAAGAATGCTAGGCTTGAGGGGGAGCAGTTGGTGCATTTTCATCCGAGCCTAATTCTTGATTAATAATTTGTGTAATGATATTGTGTATACTCTCAATGAAAGGATCCATAGAAACTATCTCTTGTGATAGTTGAAAATTAACTTCATCAGAAGTAAAAGTAAAAAGAGTATTCCATGACCTTGTTAGGTGCTAATCTCAAGGCCAAAGTTTAAGGAATCAATTAGATGAGATTCCCCAATTATAAGGGAACTTTTAGGTAGCATCCCTCCTAATTTTGAATTCAAAATTCTCTATATATACACACAAAAAGGAGTCATTGATTAGAGCAGATTTCAAGATATATTTAGAGGAGATCCTGTCCAAGTTCTATGCTATTTGTGAAGCACACATTGTGCTCATCCTTCCCAAGCTTCATCTCCAATCAATTCATGTATCATGTGTGCAATACAGATTGATATTTCAGCTATATCTTGGAGCTCTCATCAACTACTATTGTAGGTCTATGTTTCTCATTTTTGGTCAACTTTGATCATTGTTTTCTCTGTGTATACTTAGTCTTTTGACAAGAGTTATATTGTTATAGGTAAAGTGTTAAGTCTATCTACGTGATATAAATTTTCATCAATATTGGTTCAATATTCTATGAGCTACATCTACTTGAAGTGACCTATGTATGCAGGCAGCTATTTCCTAAAATGTTTCGATGACACCCCACTGTTCCTAAATTAAATTCTCTCAGTATAGTTGATAAAAAATTATCAAATTTGTTGCTTTAGATTCTTCATATATCTAATTTGAAGTGTGAAAAATATCTCTAGACAATTCTCAGTAGGTTGTGAGCTCTGAGTGATATTCTAGAGAGCACATCATCCCAAAATAGCAAGTTTTGAGTCATCTATTTTGAATGAAGTTATCTATGATGTATCAATCTGAGAATGATCTTCAAAGCACTAAGGTGGTCTATATGCATCCTTAGCAAGCTCAAGGTGTCTACTTACTATCCTTAAAGTTATCTTGGCAGGTGTGGAGCAGGTTTTTGCAACACTAGGCTTATCTTTTGGAGGTATCCACCATCTCTTCTCACATGAATAAGGCTTCTCACAAAGGAAAAAAATCGGCGGAGATACTGTGGAAGATCCCCCTTAAGGGGAAACTCCTATGTTAGGATCCCTCTACCTCACAGAAAAAAGTCGAGGAGAAAAACAAGAAAAAGAGGGACAAGGCCCCTCTCTGCAAAGATCTCAACCTCTGATAATGATTATCATGTCTCTCAATGTTAAAGGGCTATCAGGCCCCTCAAGAATGACTGTGATTGGCCAATGGATCCATGATAAAAGCATAAAATTGGAATTCATTTGTCTTCAAGAGATCAAAATCAATGGGGAGGAACTACAAAAGAGACGTAAGAGTATTTCCTCGTCCCATGTTTGGCTCTCCACCACACACCCTAGGGGAAATGGTGGTGTGGCTATCGGCATCAATATAAGTTTGACACACTAGAATTGTGGATTCCCTTATTGACCAGAACCATCGGTGGGTTAGTACTTCTTCTAGGATCTCCTTGAACGCTCGTAATATTGATTCAAAAAGAATTTCCACTTGTTAGTCATCCGATTCTCTACCCCTCTTTATGGGGAATTTGAGATGGTGGAGGTCCTTTCTGATAGATGGGGAGGAAGGGACGGGTAATTGATGGGTAGGAGAACATTGTTTGGGACCAAGTCGAGTTACACTTGGATCTAGTGGAGACAAAGGACTTTGTTGGTTTCTTTGGTCAAACCTCCAAGGTGGTATTGACTTGTAGAAAGCCAAACTCAAAGCTATATGTCGTAGAAGAACATCAATAAATGGGCACCCCCTTCCCTCTCCCAAAGTGTGGATGTGTTCATCTCTAATCACTACTCGGTTGTGATTACCTTCAAGCCGATCGTCAATCTCAAGAAATCCCCTTGGTTTCATGCTAGTCCAACCACTTTCTCTCTCCCCTCAATCGAGGGTGAATTACCGAGGCTTGGAGTAGGGCCTTTGCCTGCTTCTCCTTGTCGACCAAGTGTTGGAGGAGGGCTATTGTGCAGACTCATTACATCTTGGCTAGGGCTCATAAGAATCTTCAAGCCATTCTTCATGCCAGAAGGGAAAGTCTTTATCGGAGGCTATGTCATTTGGAAGTAGAAGCTAACAAAGGTCAGAAAGAATCTACAAATATACCTTAAAGATTGGTGGGCAGGTAGAGTTGACAAGCATACTAAAGAGATGTGCATCCTTCTCAAGAAGAAGCAATCCAAGGAAGTGATTCCGTTCATGATGGATACCAATGAAGTTGAATGCAGAATAGATAAAAAAATAGTACACTGATTGTCAACCACTTTACCCAGCTCTTTGGAGTTTCCACACCTCTTTCTCCTCATAGATGTGATTGTATGCCTGCCATCTCACATGTTAGAACAAAAAAAACCCCACAAAATGTGAAAGATCTTTGCAAAGCTTCCATCTCGAATGCTGAGATTCTAGATGTCATTGATTTCCTTCCTAATGGCAAGATCCTAGGGTTGGATGGCCTTACCAATGAGTTCTTCAAGACCTTCAAGCATGTGGTGGTGACTCCTTTATGTTTGGTGTGGCAAGAGGCTATTTCTTTTAGCGCTCTTCCCAACTGTCTCAATGAGGGCATCATCAAGCTCATTCGCAAAGGAAGCAAAAATAGAATTAAAAATTGGTGGCCAATTACGATGCTTCAAACTAGTTACAAGATCTTGGCAAAGGCGATTGCGAACCGTATTACCTTTCACCTTTGGGACTGCATCAATGAGGATAAAAAAGCGTTCATTAAGGGGAGGTCCATCCTTGAGGCTATCATTGATGTTTGGGAAGGCCTAGTTTTTGCTGAGGAATCAGTGCAAGATGTCCTCTTCCTTAAGATTGACTTCGACAAAGCTCATTATAGACTTGAGTGGGAATTCATTCTCCGATCATTGAAAGACATGGGACATGGCTGGAAATTGTTTAAGATCATCTCTACTCTGCTGAAAAATGCAACTACTAAGATAAACATCAATGGTCAACTCTGTCAAGTGAAGATTAGATTAAAACATTCTATCAGACAAGGGTGCCCATTGGCCCCTCTTCTCTTCACTATCGTGACTAATGTTCTCAGTTACCTTGTTAACCATCAAGGTCACTTAGGTCATATTTAGGGCCTCAATCTACCTCTCAGTCAAGGTCAGATGATCATGAGGCTTTATGCCGATGATACTAATGTCTTTGTGCATAATGAAATGCTAAGTATTGAAACTTTTTGGAGTTGTGTGAATACTTTTTGTGAGGCTTTGGGATCCAAAATAAATCATTCTACAACCACTTTCAGGGAAGTTATTGGGCATCCACCTCAATCACTTATTGATCATTGTTGTCAATTGATCCCTAGTGGTCAAATCTTTTGCTTCTTAGGTATTACAATGGGATTCGATGTTTTGATGGGGCAACGATGGAACTGGGCTCTCTCTAAGCTCAAGAGCAAGATGATGTACTGGAAAGGTATGTAGCTTAATATGACTAACATGCTATGGTGATTGACACATTCCTTATCTCCTCAATGCTTTACTTTCTCTCCTACTGGAGACCAAAAGACCAAGAGATCTTCAAATGGGAGAGAATTTGCAAGAACTTCCTCTGGATGGGTGACTCTAATAGAAGGGGTACCCCCAAAATTAAATGGACTACTTGCATTAGCCAAAAGGATCAAGGTGGTTTGGGCATTCTAGACATCAAAGGAATGTTCAATAAGTTGGTTAATTAAAGCATGGAGCAATAGTGATGCCTCTTGGGCCAAGCTTATTTTTAGAAATAGAAGTGCTCTTAAGCTAGTGGGTCTCCCGTGGTGGAAGGGTCTTGACCTTCTCACGTTTTGTACTCCCCATTTTTGGTGACTCCCAAAGGCTCAAGCTTGGTTTTCTCTATATGGAAGATTTGGAACAAGGTTAAACAATTTATTAGAATCGATGAAGATTGGAAATGGGCATCCAGTATTAGATAGAATGATTCAATCTGGTTACCTATCAAGGGCATCAGAAGTGTGGAGTCTTGGAACCTCCAAAAGCTAGGAAGCTTTGGAACAAAGGCTTCCATTTGCGGAAACACCTCTGGAATTAAGAAACTCATCAATGGATTAGATTCGAGGACATTGATCTGACCAAAAGAGTGGACTATGAAGAATGGTGTCTACTACAGAGTAGACTCAATGCTTGAAAACACTCAAGGACTTGCCTCCTTAATTGTCAGGAATCTTCTCACCTCGAGGGTCTACGATGGCACAATGGCAATAGCCTTGAGAACATTCTGATATTGAAGAAGTGTTGGGAAAGATGGATGGATGCTCCAAGAGATTGAGTAGGTATTGCTAAACCTGCTTTGTACCAGCCCTCTTTTGCTTCAGAGTTGATAACTAGACCTCCTTAGCTTTCAAATGACACCATAAAATGTCCTACGTACTTTGGAGATGATGTGTGTAATGAATGAATCAAAACAGATAACTTTGGAAGTCACATACTCAAGAAAACCTTTTATTTATGTCTTGACACCTGCTGGATATTTTGCTCAGTATGACCAGCACAGTAGGAATTGGAAAAATTCCTTTTAGGGGTATCTAATTAGCTTAGTAAGCTACCTATTCCAAGTAGAATGATGTAAAATGATAAACTATGCTAAGAGAACTCAATTTAGCAAGTTAAGCTATACCCCCGACTTTTTAGGACTGTAGTAGAAAATAACCAGAGATCACCTCGACGCGGATTTCTCCAAAATGGCTGAATAGAATGTCTTCAAAATTTTACAGCATGTAGATTACGTCAAGCTGAATCCAACAAGCTTTGCATCACTGAATTTGGTGAAGAACTGACCGTGATATGCCCTTGACAAGTTGACAGACTTTTGAGTAGACCAACAGAGAACTCAGAGATGGACAATATGAATGTATGTATTAATGAACATTTGTATACAACTCCATTGGCATGAATATCATTGACAAATGGTATAGAGAGGTGTGGGCTTAAGTGTAGACCTCACACACACTCAAAAACAGTAATGCTAGGCTCGGGAGTGCTCTATCTTACCCGCGACTTTTCATGTCCATTTTTATAAGAAATGAATAAAAATTTGAATTCAAATTCAAACTTTTGGCTCCCTATGATCAAGCTCCTAAATGCTTGGAGATATTCTTTCAATCAAACAACTAATTTTTCCATGACTCCTTTTGGTAGGTGGTTACAAGAGATTCCAAGTCATTTTTGACTTTTACAATGAAGTAAAGTGGTAATTAACCACTAGAATATGTTCCTATGCTTCTTCATGTATGTATAGACTTCAATGCATCCTTTGAGCCAAATGTGTAGGCTTGTAATTTACACCAACAGCTCCCCCTCAAGCCAAACATTTTGGCTTAAGTCTTCATCTTCAAACTTCAAGTATATCATGCAATCCAATCATGGATTTGAACCTGGAAAGTTTGGTTCCATCCAAAGCTTTAGTCAACAAATCTGCACATTGCATGTTGGTTGATAAATAGGTAAGTTGAATGTCCTTGCTTATCAACTTCTCTCTCACATAATGGTAATGGACCTCTATGTGTTTGGTCCTAGCATGATAAATAGGATTAGCTGCAAGGTGAAGAGAACTTGTATTATCTCCAAAGATAATTGGTGACCTAGTATATAATCCCAATTCTGTATACAAAAGCTTAATCCATATTGCTTCTTGTGTGGCATTAGCCAGTCCTCTATACTCTGCCTCTATGGAAGACAAAGCAACAATAGGTTGCTTCTTTGAAGACCATGAAATTGGTTTGTCACCTGCAAAAGAAATATATCCAGAAGTGCTCCTCCTATCATCCTTGCATCCTGCCCAATCTACATCTGAATAAATTTTGATATCAATATCTGAAGTGTAAGGGAAATACAAACCATGGTTCTGTGTACCCTTGAGATACTTCAGGATTCTCTTGGCAGCCTCTAAGTGAGGTATCCTTGGCTTGTGCATAAATTGACTTAGCACACTAACTCCATATGCAATATCTATCCTTGTTAAGGTAGCATAGTTCAAACTACCCACCATACTTTGATAACCTGTAATGTCATTGACTTTATCACCTTCATGGGCACTTAGTTTTAGGTTTATCTCCATTGGAGTGCTTGCTACTTTGGCTTCCTGCAAGTGAAACTTCTTCAACATATCCTGTATGTATTTTTTCCGAGTGATGTATATCCCTGAATTAGTGTAGACTAATTCAAGTCCCAAAAAATACTTCAATAGACCAAGATCATTGATCTTGAACTCCTTCATCATTTGACTTTTGATATATTTAATTCCATTGACATCATTACCTATAATGATGATGTCATCAACATAAACGCAAAGGTATATTACCTCTGAATTACTTCTCTTAATGAACAGAGAAGTATCTGCCTTGCTCATGACAAATCCTTGGTCCTGGAGGTATGTAGTTAACCTGTAATTCCATGCCCTAGGTGCCTGCTTCAATCCATATAAAGCCTTTTTCAATTTGCAAACATATGTTACCTTCTTAGGGTCCTCATAGCCAGGAGGTTGTGACATGTATACCTCCTCTGAAATCCATCCATTCAAGAAAGCATTCTTGACATCCAATTGGTACATATTCCAATTTTTTGATGAAGCCACACTTACCAACACTCTGATGGTTGGCATCTTGGCCACAGGTGAGAATGTCTCCTCATAGTCAATGCCTTGGGTTTGTGCAAAACCCTTGGCTACCAATCTAGCTTTGTACCTATTGATTGTGCCATCAGAATTTCTTTTAAGCTTATAGATCCAACTGGATCCTATTACCTTCATTGAGTCCTTCTTAGGTACTAAATCCCATGTGTCACTCTCCTTGAGTGCTTCAATCTCCTCATCCATAGCTTCTTTCCATTCTGATTTGGTTATTGCTTCTTCATATGACCCTGGTTCTTCATTTGACAAATCTTTGGCAAGATAAACAGAATGTTTAGTAACAAGAGATGTATCATACCCATATCTGATAGGTTTCTTGCTTTCTCTTTGTGATCTTCTAAATGGTTGAATTGAAGATTCAGGTACGTCTTCAAGCTTCTTCATCTTCATTTTGCCTTTGGACTTCCATGCTTTGAATTCTTCAAGGTTGATAGTATCTTCATCATCTGAACTTGAGGCTTCATTTTGAGTAGGTTCCTCCTTTGTAAGACTTGGAAATTCCTCTTCCAAATCATAGGGTAATTTGACCTTCCTGCATTCATTCTCATACCAAGAATCATTTTCATCAAAGACAACATCTCTGCTTACCATGAATCCCTTATTGATAGGATTATAAGACATGTAACCTTTTTTATTTAAATCATACCCAATAAAGATGCATTTTTCAGCCTTTGGGTCTAGCTTACCTCTTATCTGTGAAGGAATGTGTACATATGCTACACATCCAAATATTTTGCAATTGTCAAGTGAGGGTCTCTTACCATGCCATGCTTCATAAGGTGTCATGCCATCAAGAGACTTAGATGGTAACCTGTTTATGAGGTAAGTGGCAGTGGAAACACTCTCTATCCATAGATAGTTAGGTAACCTTTTCTCATTAAGCATAGATCTAGCTGTCTCAACAATTAATCTATTTCTTCTCTCAGCTACCCCATTTTGTTCAGGAGAATACCTTGTTGTTATTTCTCTTTTAATGCCTCTGTCCTACAAGAAGTCTTCAAATTCATTGGAGAAGTATTCACCTCCTCCATCTGACCTTAGACTCTTCAAATTGCTTCCTGTCGGGTTTTCAACTAATGCAAGATATTTTTTAAAGCAATTAAATACCTCATCCTTGTGCTTCATGAAGTACAATACAGTCCATCTGCTATAATCATCAATGAAAGACACATAGTACCTTGATCCTGAGACAGAGAGGTCTTTGCTTGGTCCCCATACATCTGTGTGTACAAGCTCTAGGTAGTCTTCATGCATGTATCCTTTCTTGGAGAAGGGTAACCTATGAGACTTCCCAAATTGACAAGCACCACACTTATAAATCATATGTTGCTTGGATACATTAGGTATCCCAAGCACACATTGGTCCCTGCACATTTGTTTCAAGGTTCTTTCTCCTATGTGCCCTAACCTTTTGTGCCAAATCTCAAGCTCTGAAAGTGTCTGATCTTTATAACTGTATAGTGCAATGTTCTTTGTATCTTCTAACTCAAAAGTGAAAATTCTACTTGATTTTTCTCCTTTAGCAATCCTCTTGAACCCATGTCTTGGATCCTCCACATATGCTCCATATTGGTTGAATCTGACCTGCAAACCTTTCTCCACAATCTGACCAACACTCATCAAATTTTTGGTAATACTTGGTACATAGAGTACCCTGCTCAACAAATTCTGATTTCCATCACAAGTCTTAACATTTCCAACTTTAACTACGGAATGCTTTGTGTCATCACCTGTTTGGACTTGATGCTTACCTTTTGGTTCCTCAAGAACAGAGAGTAATGCTACATTGCCAGCCACATGATTTGAACATCCTGAGTCAATGTAGAATAGGTGGTCATCATTTGTACCTGATTTTGAAGTCATGTTCATGATTAGAAGAGAGTCATCCTGCTCCTCTGTGTATTTGTAATCCTTCCTGGATTTGAATCCTCCTTGGTAGTTGCCATTGTAATTATTCTTGTAGTTGTTGTTGTAGTTATTGTTGTAGCCTTGGTGATGGTTGAATCTACCTCTCGATTGTGAGTAGCCACCTCTTTGATATCCTCTTCCTCTCTGATTCTTGTAATTCCTGAAACACTCATCTGTAGTATGATTTGATAGACCAAAAATGTTGCATGGTGAGGAGTTATAAGCTCTCCCCCTACCTTGCTTACCTCCTCTGCCCCTTCCTCTTGAAGATCTACCTCTCCCTACATATTTGGCTTGAGAAGTAGAGCCTTCATCTTCCACCTTCTTGCTTTTGGCTTTATCTTTAGACTTCTTATCAGTGTATAGGGCAGAAGAGTTATTACCTTTGGATGTGTCTCCATTTTTGTTGAGCTTTGCTTCATGAGTAAATAATTGTCCCATGAGAGTTGTAAGATCTGGAGTGTGCATGTCCATGTAAAGATCCATAGCTGTGGTGAAGCTTTCCCATTTATCATCAGCCTTGATCCCATTGATCACTTGCCTTACAATCTGTTCTTCTTCAATCTCTTCTCCTATGCTTGCTAACTGATCTGCTACATCTTTAATCTTGGTCACAAATTCTGAAACAACTTGCTTAGGTTGCTTCCTTAATGTTGTGAATTCAATCCACAACTGATTTTTCCTAGCCCTTGTGTTGGAGGAAAAATATGATGACAAGGTTTCCCAAGTCTCTTGGGATGTCTTACAATTTCTAATATGTGGCAAAAGAAAATCAGATATAGAGTTGAGTAAATAAGAGCTTGCCAGTGCATCCTTAGCACACCATGTGTTAAGCCTTTCATGTTCTTCCTTGGTTGGTAATCCTCTTGTTTTGAATGAGGGAAATTCCTCATCTCCTAAGATGTATCCATAGAGACTTCTTCCTTGTAGGTAGGTCTTCATCCTTAGAGACCATGCTTGATAGTTGTTCCTATCCAATTTATCAATGAATGAAGGAAAACCATCTCCCATTTTACCTTAGTTTGCTCTGATACCACTGTTGGGAAAGATGGATGGATGCTCCAAGAGACTGAGTAGGTACTGCTAAACCTGCTTTGTACCAGCCCTCTTTTGCTTCAGAGTTGATAACTAGACCTCCTCAGCTTTCAAATGACACCATAAAATGTCCTACATACTTTGGAGATGATGTGTGTAATGAATGAATTAAAACAAATAACTTTGGAAGTCACATACTCAAGAAAACCTTCTATTTATGTCTTGACACCTGCTGGATATTTTGCTCAGTATGACCAGCACAGTAGGAATTGGAAAAATTCCTTTTATGAGTATCTAATTAGCTTAGTAAGCTACTTATTCCAAGTGGAATGATGTAAAATGATAAAACTATGCTAAGAGAAATCAATTTAGCAAGTTAAGCTATACCTCCGACTTTTTAGGACTGTAGGAGAAAATAACCAGAGATCACCTTGACGCGGATTTCTCCAAAATGGCTGAATAGAATGTCTTCAAACTTTGAGAGCATGTAGATTACATCAAGTCGAATCCAAAAAGCTTTGAATCACTGAATTTGGTGAAGAATTGACCGAGATATGCCCTTGACAAGTTGACAGACTTTTGAGTAGATCAACAGAGACAATATGAATGTATGTATTAATAAACATTTGTATACAACTCCATTGGCATGAATATAATTGCCAAATGGTATAGAGAGGTGTGGGCTTAAGTCTAGACCTCACACACACACTCAAAAATAGTAATGCTAGGCTCGGGAGTGCTCTATCTTATCCGTGACTTTTCATGTCCATTTTTATAAGAGATGAATAAAAATTTGAATTCAAGTTCAAACTTTTGGCTCCCTATGATCAAGATCCTAAATGCTTGGAGATATTCTTTCAATCAAACAACTAATTTTTCCACGACTCCTTTTGGTAGGTGGTTACAAGAGATTCCAAGTCATTTTTGACTTTTACAATGAAGTAGAGTGGTAATTAACCACTAGAATATGTTCCTATGCTTCTTCATGTATGTATAGACTTCAATGCATCCTTTGAGCCAAATGTGTAGGCTTGTAATTTACACCAACAAGAAGGATGTGGAATTTCATGTCACGCTCAATAGGAAGTGGTGTCTAGATTGGTTAAGCTAGAGGTGGTACTTTAAGTTCCAATCCCTTTGGCACCCCCTCATCGAGATAAAAAATTCTATCGTTATGTGGCAAATCCTACACCATGGAATCTAGACCAATGTAAATGCTAACAAAATTTGTGGTGTCTCCCCTGTGGTGAAAATGATGCCTTCGTGGCATGGAAGACTTCGGACACCTCTTCTATTCGTGCCCCAAATCAATATTGGTCTGGCAGGCCCTCTAGAGAATCATGCTATTACAGGGACAAATCAATTGGAAGCAAGCTTTGCTGGATGAAGCGATCGGATGTTCCTCAGTAGTGTGGAATGTTATAAGAGGGGAGACTCTATGGAAAATATGGAAAGAGAGGTGTGCAACCAACTTTGGAAGCCCTCCCAAAGAGTGGTTGATTGAAAAATATCTTTTCCTTTTAGTAAAAAGAATTTCCAACTATAAGAAGACTCCACCCTTTAAAAATCATAGAGTGTTCCTACTAGAGAGCAACGAGATCAAAACTAGGTGGGCCTCGAGGATTATCAACCTTCTTTGTAAAATTCTCTAGTAATCTATAAGTAGCCCTTGCTTTGTGGGATATGGGGGTCCCATGGGTGCTAGTCCTGTTGACTTGTACAACTGTAATCTCTATCAATTAAAGTTTGGAAGAGTAGGCTCTATCGAGCTTCTTTAAAAAAAGAAACAAGCTTTGGAATAGAGAAAATGTGTTCTAAAGACACGGTCACCTGACTCTTAAGCAAAATGCCATCTAAAATTTCCATAGGATCTATTTTTCTCTCAATTTTAAAAATCAAGATGGGTTTAGGTTTTCTCTTTAGTTTCTTTTGTATTTCTCGGGATCTTGTTTTTGTTCACATTCTTGTGTTTGTTCTTGAGTTTGTTTTGATTGTTCTTGTTTCGGCTTTGGTTCCATTTTTTTGGCTTTTTCTTCTTACATTTTTGTTTCTCCTTTTGTTTCTATTCATTGGGTTGTGATTCTTGTTTTTTTTTTTTTAGGATGTGATGTTTCCACTTGCTCTATGATGGTTTCTATTCCATCTGAGGTCTATTTTTGGCTCACTCTTCTTTCACTAAGCTTTGTTTCATCTCTTTTTCATTTTTCTTCTACATCGGATATGTGAGAAATAAGAGAGTGATTATCTATTGGTGACTCCCAAGCTATTATTCTCCTAATCTCATCTTGTATTCTTACTAAAGCCTCTACCAAAAGATCAACTTCCTTTGTGGGTCTACTTGATTGTTCATCTGTTTCATCAAGAGCTTCTAATTTCACTCCTCTAGCTCCTATGTCTATCATGGTTATGTTTTTTGTAATGCTTTTTCATTCCTCCCTTACTGTAATTTCCTAGCAAAGGTATCTTGGACCAATAGTCACAAATTTTCTTATCTATGTCTATTAGTACTTGTTGCTCCTTGGCAATTTTCAATAGCTCAAAATCTCTTGGAAAGTGCTAATTCAAATAAATCACACCACGGATACCTACAAGGACCACACAAAAAACGATTCGGATTTTGAGGATTTAAATTGACTTGTGGTGGGAAATTTTGAAATTGAGGATTTTGTTGATAATGTATTACTTGAATAAGATAATTAGGACTTTGATAAGGCGATTGATGCATTTGAGGAGCTTGGGGAGTACCATGTGGCACGGAGGTGCAAGAGGAGCTTCCATGGCATATGGTTGATGATTTTGAAAATTTTGGTTTCAAATATTTTAAAAATTTTTCTGAGAAGCTTGAGGATACATGTTTTGATACACTTGAGGATTTTGCACATTAGGATTTTGCATTGAAGGATTATGCATTGGAGGAAATTGATATGCTTGAGTGGGAGCTACTTGTGGATTTTGATT
>CM035422.1:170015152-170022651 GCA_020310875.1 Ceratopteris richardii | reverse complement strand
ACTTAATTCACACAGCCTGATTACAATTGGAAGCTAAAACTTTGTACAAAGGTCAAGCAACTCTCAACTTAGACTTGTACAAAAGCATTTCACAATTGATCTACTGTAGAAGGAGAACACGCAGAAACATCGGGCGCAAAAATTTTCATTTTCTCAGAAGAATTACAGTTGAGTGATGAGAGCTAACTCAACTAACGTTTCCTCTATTTCATGACTTCTACTTTCCTAATTCTTGACTTCTAACTAATGTCACATATGCTCTCATACTTGCCCCGACTTTTCTCAAAGTATTTATAGATAAATTTGTACATGATTCTTACTAAACAAAAGATCTAAGTCAGCTATGACTATACTAATGTACATATGTGTACACTTCTCTTGTCCTCTGAATGTAATCTTCTTCCACACTTTAGGAATTGATTCTTCCTTCATCATTTGATCTTCCAAGCCTTCAATTGGTGATTGGTCTGCACCAACAGCTCCCCCTCAATCATCAATTGAGGTTTTCTCTGTCTTCTTTATACTTGCCATGTCTTTGAACCTTTGTAACTTAGGTCCATCCAAACTCTTTGTCATCATATCTACCACTTGTTCTTTTGTTGGAGTGTACATCACTTCAATCTCTTTATCTAGTACCTTTTCTCTCAAGAAATGATACTGAATCTCTATATGCTTAGTCCTGGCATGAAAAACAGGGTTAGCTGCCAAATACAAAGAACTCATATTGTCTCCAAAAATTATTGGAGTACCATGATCAATCTCAAAACTTTTCATCAAAGTCTTCAACCATATCACTTCCTTTGCAGCTTCTACCATTCCCTTATACTCAGCTTCTGTGGATGATAAAGCAACTGTATGTTGCTTCTTTGAACACCAAGAAACTAGCTTATCTCCAACATAACAAAGATACCCATGAGTAGACCTTCTATCATCTGAGTCACCTGCCCAATCTGCATCACTAAACACTTTGATTCTTGTATCAGAAGTGAAACCATAGTACAAACCTTCACTTAAGGTTCCCTTGATATATCTGAGTACCCTTTGGGCTGCAATCCAATGAGTCTTCTTTGGACAATGCATAAATTGTGACAACACACCTACTGCATATGATAGATCTGGCCTTGTCAAGGTAGCATAGATTAAACTACCTACCAAACTCTGATATTTCTTCATATCATTGAACTCTTCACCTCCATACCTGCTTAATTTATGATTTACCTCCAATGGTGTAGTTGAGGTCTTGCAATCTTCCATGTTAAACTTGACTAAAAGATTCTTCAAGTATCTCTCTTGTGAAACATATACTCCATGTTGAGTATACACAATCTGCATTCCTAGAAAATAAGATAAGTTTCCCAAATCACTTATCTTAAACTCCTTCTCTATTTGTCTTTTGAGTTCATTGATTCCTTGAGCATCTGTTCCTGTAACAATAATATCATCAACATAAATGCACATGTAAATGTATCCATTTTCACTTGCCTTCACTAGCAAGCTACTATCTGCCTTTGATGCTTGAAATCCACATTCATTCAAGAACTTGACCAATCTGTAATTCCAAGCTCTTGGGGCTTGCTTCAACCCATATAAAGCTCTCTTGAGCTTACACACATAATCTGATCCAATTGATTCCATGAAGCCTTCTGGTTGCTCCATATATACTTCATCTGCAATGTATCCATTTAGAAATGCATTTTTCACATCCAATTGTGATAATTTCCATCCCTTGCAAGTAGCAATAGCAATCAATGTCCTAATTGTAGACATCTTAGCAACAGGACTAAAGGTTTCATCATAATCTACCCCATAAGTTTGAGCATAACCTTTGACCACAAGTCTAGCCTTATATCTAGACACCTTACCATCTGCAAACCTCTTTGTTTTATATACCCACTTACACCCAATGACCTTCTGATTCTTTGGTCTTGGTACTAGTTCCCAAGTTTCATTTTCAAGTAGAGCATCATACTCTTCCTGCATTGCCTTCTCCCAATTCTGTTTACCTTTGGCTTCTTCATAAGTGGTTGGATCTTCTTCTGTTTTCACAATGTAAGCATAATCTTTTGTTGTTAGGAAAGATGTATCATAACTATACCTTATAGGTTCTTTCCTTTCTCTTGTAGATCTTCTGATTTCTGCACTTCTTGAAGTTTCAGCCTCATTTGATTCTGGATCAAATCTTGGCTCTTCTTCTACATGATCCTGCACTCTACATCTAGAGTCAATTTCATCAACAATTTCTTCACATACTTTTACCTTTGCCTTTCCTTTTCTTTGTATCTCTTCAACACCTGCAAACTCATTTGGTGATCTTGTATACCACATGTTTTGCTCATCAAATGTTACATCTTTAGTAACAAGAAATTGCTTTGTGGATGGACTCCACAACCTGTAACCCATCTGTCTATCATCATATCCAATAAACACATACTTCTCTGCTTTTGGTTCTAGCTTATGTCTTAATTGTGAAGGAACATAAGCATATGCAATACATCCAAATACTTTACAATGATCAAGACTAGGCTTCTTACCCCACCATGCTTCATAAGGAGTTCCTCCATCCAAAGCTTTGCAAGGCAACCTATTCACAAGATATGTTGCAGTGTTAATAGCTTCTGCCCATAAGTAATTTGGACAATTCTTTTCCTTCATCATGGCTCTTGCAAACTCTACAAGAGTCCTATTCCTTCTTTCTGCTACTCCATTCTGTTGAGGGGAGTACCTGCAAGTTACTTCTCTTTTTATACCTGCATTCCACAAATAATCATCAAACTCTTTTGAGAAATACTCTCCCCCTCCATCTGATCTTAACCTCTTGAGCTTTTGTCCTGTGATCCTTTCTGCATAAGCATGAAAATGTTTGAATGTTTTGAAAACTTCTGATTTATCCTTGATTACATACAAAGTAATCCACCTGGTTGCATCATCAACAAACAACACATAATATCTGGATCCATTTATGCTATAGTCCCTTGAGGGACCCCATACATCTGTATGAACCAATTCAAGCATATTTGAATACTTGTACCCTGATTTGTTGTAAGAACTCTTATGTGCTTTACCTAATTGACAAGCTTCACACTTGTACACCATATGTTGCCCTTCAATGTTTGGCAATCCAAGCACTATCTGATTCTTTGACATCTCCTTTATAGCTCTCTCATTGAAATGACCTAGCCTTTTATGCCATAGGTCTAATTCAGACACCTTTTGACCTCCATAGGTAAATAATGCATGTCCCACATTACCTTGGACTTTGAGAGTGAACAATCTTCCTTCCTTTTTACCTGCAATTATGTTTCTATATCCCTGATTTGGATCTTGTACATAAACACCATCATTTGTGAATCTTACCTCATATCCTTTCTCCACAATTTGCCCTACACTTATCAGATTTTTAGGAATAGTAGGAACATAAAGTACCTTGCTCAGAAGTGTACTTCCACTCTTTGTCTTCACTGATCCAATGCTCTCCACTTTATGTTTGGTATTGTCACCTGTCTGAACTGTATGTCCATTCACCCTTGCTTCCATATCAGTCATCAAGGATAGATTCCCACTCAGATGGTTGCTGCACCCTGAGTCAATATAAAACACTCTTTGATCTTCTCCCATTGATTCATGAGTTGCATTCAAGATAAGAGTCATGTCATCCTTCTGATCTGATGCATAATTGTAATAATTATTGTTGTAGGACTGAGATTGGAAGTTTCTTCCACCTCCTCTACCATATGATGTCCTACCTCCTCTTCCTCTGAAATTGCCTCTTTGGTTTCTGCCTCCTCTACCTCTTTGACTATAATTCTGATTATTACTTCCACCATTTTGATTGTTATACCAACAATCATTTGCCAAATGATTTGTTCTGCCACAAATCCAACAAGCTTTAGCATTATCTTTGTTCTTACCTCCTCTTCCTTTACCTCTAAAATTTGTCTTCCCTTTTGTGAAGTTAGCTTGATTTGAATTCCCTTCATCATCATTTGATTGCTTTCCCTTGCCATTCTTTTTCTTGTCCTTGGAGTACATAGCTTGACTTGTACTTCTATCATTGTCTCCTTTAAGATCCTGCTCAAAGGTTAGCATGTGTCCTAGCAATTGATTAAGATCAGGAGTAAAGTGATCAAGTGACAATTCTATGGACAATATAAAAGGCTTCCACTTCTCATCTCCTCTCAAACCTGTAAGTATTTGTCTTACCAACTTTTCCTCTTCAATGTCTTCATCCACTGCTCCCAAGCTATCTGCAATATCTTTCATCCTTGCCACATAATCTGAAATTGATTGTGAGCTCTTCTTCTTGAAGGTTGTGAACTCAGCCCATAGTGAGGACTTCCTTGACTTAGTTGTATTTTGGAAATGCTCTTCCAAGGCATTCCAAACATCTGTGGCACTTTCCAAACCTCTGATGTGAGGTAAAAGGTAATCATTTACAGCCATGTAAATGATACTCCTTGCTTGAGCATCCTTTCTCATCCAAGTCTTCAACATTGCAAGCTCTTCCCTAGTAGGAATACTTGGATCTGCAAACTCAGGTTTTTCTTCATCTCCTGTAATAAATGATATAAGATCTTTGCTCATGAGGTGTGCTTCCATCCTCATGGACCATGCTAAATAGTTCTCCCTATCTAGCTTATCAATCTGCAAGCTTTCTCCCATCTTGTGTCCACCTGTGTATTGAAATCTTCAAGCTTTACAAACAATGTATGTACCTTTACTTCGAATTGGACTCCTTTTGCCTTTCTTGATGTCAAATAGTCTTCTCCTCAAGCTTTGACTCCAAGCTTTCACTTCTTAGTCCTTCAAGTGTTGAATTTCTTGAATCTGCAGCAGTCGGGATCCTCCTTTCTTCAAAATTGATGTCTCCTGCTCTGATACCACTGATGGAGAATGTTAATCTCCAAAAGAACAACTTACTCTTGTGATTAGAGCACCTCTATACCAAGAGTAAGTCAAACACTCCACTAATTTAGAGGATCAATTGCTAACTATCAAAAGATTAACAAATCTGTGAAGAAGATGATACACAGAAAAGTCTGCTGCACTATTTCTTCACATTGACCTATCAAATGTGTAAAGTTTTTTATGAAACTTTGTACGAATCATCTCCTAGAGATTGCGCATCTCCTCCAAGTTGAATTACTTCAAAAGCTTTAGTATAACTTGAGAAATCAACTTCTCAAGTTACCTATGTCAGAAACTGTCATCCAGAATAGTCGACTTTACACCTGTAACTTTTAAGAATTGGTTCTCCTTGAATAGAGCCCGTTTTACAAAATGCTTCTAGACATGAGTAGCTTATCTTCCAACTTAAAGATTAAGCCCTCACTCATGCAAAACTTTAAACTGTGCAGGGAGAAATGACCAAAACATTGACTTCGAAATCTGCGCCTGTTTTAGGAACCTGTGAATACACTTCACATATGAATGTTCCTACACTTAATTCACACAGCCTGATTACAATTGGAAGCTAAAACTTTGTACAGAGGTCAAGCAACTCTCAACTTAGACTTGTACAAAAGCATTTCACAATTGATCTACTGTAGAAGGAGAACACGCAGAAACATCGGGCGCAAAAATTTTCATTTTCTCAGAAGAATTACAGTTGAGTGATGAGAGCTAACTCAACTAACTTTTCCTCTACTTCATGACTTCTACTTTCCTAATTCTTGACTTCTAACTAATGTCACATATGCTCTCATACTTGCCCCGACTTTTCTCAAAGTATTTATAGATAAATTTGTACATGATTCTTACTAAACAAAAGATCTAAGTCAGCTATGACTATACTAATGTACATATGTGTACACTTCTCTTGTCCTCTGAATGTAATCTTCTTCCACACTTTAGGAATTGATTCTTCCTTCATCATTTGATCTTCCAAGCCTTCAATTGGTGATTGGTCTGCACCAACAGCTCCCCCTCAATCATCAATTGAGGTTTTCTCTGTCTTCTTTATACTTGCCATGTCTTTGAACCTTTGTAACTTAGGTCCATCCAAACTCTTTGTCATCATATCTGCCACTTGTTCTTTTGTTGGAGTGTACATCACTTCAATCTCTTTATCTAGTACCTTTTCTCTCAAGAAATGATACTGAATCTCTATATGCTTAGTCCTGGCATGAAAAACAGGGTTAGCTGCCAAATACAAAGAACTCATATTGTCTCCAAAAATTATTGGAGTACCATGATCAATCTCAAAACTTTTCATCAAAGTCTTCAACCATATCACTTCCTTTGCAGCTTCTACCATTCCCTTATACTCAGCTTCTGTGGATGATAAAGCAACTGTATGTTGCTTCTTTGAACACCAAGAAACTAGCTTATCTCCAACATAACAAAGATACCCATGAGTAGACCTTCTATCATCTGAGTCACCTGCCCAATCTGCATCACTAAACACTTTGATTCTTGTATCAGAAGTGAAACCATAGTACAAACCTTCACTTAAGGTTCCCTTGATATATCTGAGTACCCTTTGGGCTGCAATCCAATGAGTCTTCTTTGGACAATGCATAAATTGTGACAACACACCTACTGCATATGATAGATCTGGCCTTGTCAAGGTAGCATAGATTAAACTACCTACCAAACTCTGATATTTCTTCATATCATTGAACTCTTCACCTCCATACCTGCTTAATTTATGATTTACCTCCAATGGTGTAGTTGAGGTCTTGCAATCTTCCATGTTAAACTTGACTAAAAGATTCTTCAAGTATCTCTCTTGTGAAACATATACTCCATGTTGAGTATACACAATCTGCATTCCTAGAAAATAAGATAAGTTTCCCAAATCACTTATCTTAAACTCCTTCTCTATTTGTCTTTTGAGTTCATTGATTCCTTGAGCATCTGTTCATGTAACAATAATATCATCATAGATAGATAGATAGATAGATAGATAGATAGATAGATAGATAGATAGATAGATAGATAGATAGATAGATAGATAGATAGATAGATAGATAGATAGATAGATAGATAGATAGATATAGATAGATAGATAGATAGATAGATAGATAGATAGATACATACATACATACATACATACATACATACATACATACATAAATACATACATACATACATACATACATACATACATACATACATACATACATACATAGATACATAGATAGATAGATACATAGATAGATAGATAGATAGATGGGTAGATAGATAGATAGATAGATAGATGGATAGATAGATAGATAGATAGATAGATAGATAGATAGATAGATAGATAGATAGATAGATAGATAGATAGATAGATAGATAGATAGATAGATAGATAGATAGATAGATAGATAGATAGATAGATAGATAGATAGATAGATAGATAGATAGATAGATAGATAGATAGATAGATAGATAGATAGATAGATAGATAGATAGATAGATAGATAGATAGATAGATAGATAGATAAAGAGATAGATAGATAGACAGATAGATAGATAGACAGATAGACAGATAGAAAGATAGATAGATAGACAGA
>CM035422.1:170007652-170010152 GCA_020310875.1 Ceratopteris richardii | reverse complement strand
AGTATTTGTGGAAGATCCAGAGAATGGATATAATCAGATTGTCTCTGGTAAGAAAGAAGGTAGACTCTTTACTTTAAGAGTGCAAGGGAACATTGGTCAAGCTTTGCTCACACATGGTGAAGCAGTGATTACAGAACTTGATCTCTGGCATAAGAGATTAGGTCATTTCAATGAAAGAGGAATTAAAGCTATGGTTGCGATCTATCAGTGGCTCAAGGTATTATGTTCTTTTCATTGATGATGCTACAAGATGGATAACATTATATGTTTTGAAGGAAAGATCAGAAGTGTTTGGAGCTTTCAAGCATTTTCATGCATATGCAGAGAGAGTCACAGGTCAAAAGCTTAAGAGACTGAGGTCTGATGGAGGGGGAGAATACTTCTCCCAAGAGTTCAATGATTATCTTTGGAATGCAGGTATTAAGAGAGAAATAACTTGCAGGTATACACCACAACAAAATGGTGTAGCAGAAAGAAGGAACAGGACTTTGGTTGAGTTTGCTAGAGCTATGCTAAAGGAGAAGAACTGTCCAAATTATCTTTGGGCTGAGGCTGTAAATACAGCTACATATCTTGTGAATAGATTACCATGTGCAGCTCTGAATGGAATGACTCCATATGAAGCTTGGTGGGGTAAGAAACCAACACTAGATCATTGTAGAGTGTTTGGATCAATTGCATATGCTTATGTGCCATCACAACTTAGGCATAAACTTGAACCAAAGGCAGAAAAATATGTGTTCATTGGTTATGATGAAAAGCAGATGGGTTACAGATTGTGGAATCCTCTAACCAAACAATTTATTGTTTCTAGAGATGTTACATTTGATGAACAGAAAAGTTGGTATGCAGATCAAAGTCATACAGCTGAAGAATTTGAAGAAGAGGTAAGAAGATGTGAGAAAGGAAAATCAATTGTGCAGGTGAATAGAGATGAAGACTATATGCAAGCAAGTACATCCAGAAGTGGATTAACAAGAATGAATGAAGAAGCTCCTATATTTGATGAAGAGGTGTATCTAGAAACTTATGAAGAATGTGAACCAAGAAGGTCAAGCAGGACAAGGAGACAACCAGAAAGGTATTCTTATGATACTTCTTACATAACTCAGAAGAACTATGCATATATGGTCAAAGATGATGAAGAACCTCAGAACTATGATGAAGCTAAAGGTAAAAAGCAATGGGAAGAAGCAATGAAGGAAGAGTTCAATGCACTGGAGGAGAACAAGACATGGGAACTTGTTCCTAAACCAAATGGTAAGAAAGTAATTGGAAATAAATGGGTTTATAAAGTGAAGAAGCTTGCAGATGGAAGTATAGCCAGATACAAAGCTAGATTGGTGGTGAAAGGCTATGCCCAGACCTATGGCATAGATTATGATGAGACATTCAGTCCCGTAGCTAAGATGTCAACTATAAGGACAATCATTGCTATTGCAGCTTCAAAAGGATGGACCCTAAGTCAATTGGATATAAAAAATGCATTCTTGAATGGATACATATCAGATGAGGTATACATGGAACAACCTCAAGGGTTTATAGATTCCAGGTATCCAAATTTTGTTTGCAGGTTGAGAAGAGCATTGTATGGATTGAAGCAAGCTCCAAGAGCTTGGAACTATAGACTGGTGAAGAATCTCAATGATCTTGGATATCAAAGTTCAAAAGCAGATTCAAGTCTACTTATCAAAAGAACAGAGGAAGGTACAATCTACATTTGTATTTATGTAGATGACATTATAATCACAGGTACTTCAGACGAAGGAATCAAGGAGGTAAAGAGATTACTTGAGAAAGAGTTCAAGATCAGTGACCTAGGAAAGTTGTCATACTTTCTTGGAATGGAAGTCACTTATACAGATCATAGCATATATGTATCACAAGAAAGGTATCTTCTAAACTTGTTGAAGAAGTTTGATATGGAAAATTGCAGAGAAGCTTCAACTCCACTTGAAGTTAATCACAAGCTCAGTAAATATGATGGTGCAGACTACAAAGATATGAGGAAGTATCAATCTCTTGTGGGTAGTTTGATTTATGCTACACTAACAAGACCTGATCTTAGTTATGCAGTGGGAGTTTTGTCACAATTCATGCATTGTCCAAAGGACCCACATTGGATTGCAGGTCAAAGAGTTCTCAGATATATCAAAGGAACTATAAAGGAAGGATTATATTATCCTTTTACATCAGATTTGAAGTTGAGAGCCTACAGTGACTCAGACTGGGCAGGTAATCAAGATGACAGGAGATCAACTCATGGTTACATGATATACATTGGTGATAAGCTTGTAAGTTGGTGTCCCAAGAAACAACATACAGTAGCATTATCATCAACTGAAGCAGAGTACAAAGGACTTGTGGAAGCAGCTAAGGAAGTCATATGGATGCAGACATTGTTCAAGAGCTTAGGCATTGATCAAGGTACACCTACAATACATGGAGATAATATGAGTTCACTTTATCTTGCAGCAAATCCAGTATTTCATGCAAGAAC
>CM035422.1:169997652-170002652 GCA_020310875.1 Ceratopteris richardii | reverse complement strand
TTTTCCGGTTTTTCTTCTAACTTCAAAATTTGTTCTTTTCTTCCTCTTTCCATCCTTCAACTCTTCATGAACTGAAATCTGTAAAAATGATATTTTCCGGTAACATTCCGGTGACTTTCCTGTGACCTTCCGGTACTGTTCCGGTACTGTTCCGGTGACCTTTTTAAAGAAATTTTTGCTAAAGTCTCTGCGGACTTAAAGACCTTCAATTGTTGATTGTCTTGCACCAACAGCTCCCCCTCAATCATCAATTGAGGTTTTCTCTGTCTTCTTTATTCCTGCCATATCTTTAAATCTTTGTAACTTTGGTCCATCCAAACTTTTTGTAAGCATATCAGCTATCTGATCTTTCGTTGAAGTATGAATTACTTCAATCTCCTTATCCATCACCTTCTCTCTTAGAAAGTGATACTGAATCTCAATGTGTTTAGTCCTGGCATGAAAAACAGGATTAGCAGCTAAATATAATGAACTCATATTATCTCCAAATATGATTGGAGTCCTCTGTATAGTGTCAAAACTCTTCATTAAAGTCTTTAGCCAAATCACTTCCTTTGCGGCTTCAACCATGCCTTTGTACTCGGCTTCGGTAGACGACAAAGCAACTATATGTTGCTTCTTGGAACACCATGAGATTAACTTATCTCCCACATAACACATGTATCCATAGGTTGACCTTCTGTCATCTGGATTACCTGCCCAATCTGCGTCACTGTATATTTTGATATTTGTATCTGAGGTAAACCCATAATACAAACCTTCTTTGAGTGTACCCTTAATGTACCTCAACACCCTTTGTCCTGCAATCCAATGTTCTTTCCTTGGACAGTGCATGAACTGAGACAATACTCCAACTGCATATGATAAATCAGGTCTGGTTAACGTAGCATAGATAAGACTACCAACCAAACTCTGATATTGTCTCACATCCTTGAATTCTTCACCTCCAAACTTACTCAGTTTGTGATTCACCTCCATTGGGGTAGGTGCTATCCGGCAATCATTCATTTTAAACTTGATTAACAAGTTCTTCAAATATCTTTCTTGGGTCACGAATACTCCATGCTGAGTATATGTGATCTCCATACCCAAGAAGTAAGACAAGTCTCCCAAGTCACTTATCTTGAACTCCTTTTCCATTTGCTTCTTGAGTCTTTGTATACCTGACTCATCTGTTCCTGTAAGAATTATATCATCAACATATATGCACATGTATATGAAACCTTTATCACTTGCTTTAATAAGCAGACTACTATCTGCTTCAGACACCTGAAAACCAAGTTCTTTCAAGAACTTTACAAGTCTATAATTCCACGCTCTTGGCGCTTGCTTCAAACCATACAAAGCTCTCTTGAGCTTGCACACATAATCTGGATATTTTTTATCTCTGAACCCTTGAGGTTGCTCCATGAACACATCATCTGAAATATAACCATTCAGAAAAGCATTTTTCACATCTAACTGACATAACTTCCAACCTTTGCTCGCAGCAACAGCTATGAGCGTTCTGATAGTTGTCATCTTTGCTACTGGACTATAAGTCTCATCATAATCAACTCCATATGTTTGAGCAAACCCTTTGACAACAAGTCTAGCTTTGTATCTAGACACACTTCCATCTGCAAATCTTTTGGTCTTGTAGACCCACTTGCATCCAATAATCTTCTGGCTATTTGGTTTAGGAACTAAATCCCATGTTTGATTTTCCATCAATGCATCATGTTCTTCCTGCATAGCTTTTTCCCATTTTTCCTTACCTTTTGCCTCTTCATATGTAGAAGGGTCTTCATCTGCTTTCACTATGTAAGCATAATCTTTCGTAGCCAAAAATGACGTATCATAACTGTACCTTGTAGGTTGCCATCTATTTCTTGATGACCTTCTGAGTTCTCCAGTCCTTGAGGTTTCTGGTTCTTCACACTCAGGATCAAATCTTGGCCTTTCTTCAGCTTCTTCCTGCACTTCATAATTTTCTTCTTCATCAATTATTTGAACCTTTGATTTACCTTTCTTCTGACTCACTTCTTCTTCATCAACTGTATTGTTATTAACTGTTCCTGCATACCAAGAACTTTGCTCATCAAACGTAACATCTTTTGATACCAGAAAATGTTTTGTGGATGGATTCCACAACCTGTATCCCATCTGTCTATCATCATAACCAATGAAAACATATTTTTCAGCTTTAGGTTCCAACTTGTGTCTTAATTGTGATGGCACATATGCATATGCCACACATCCAAATACTCTGCAATGATCCAGTGTAGGTCTTTTAACCCACCAAGCTTCATATGGTGTCATACCTTGCAGGGCTTTACATGGTAACCTATTGACCAAATAAGTAGCTGTGTTTACAGCTTCAGCCCATAAATAATTAGGGCAATTTTTCTCATTCATCATGGACCTTGCAAACTCAACAAGAGTCCTATTCTTCCTTTCTGCTACACCATTTTGTTGAGGAGAATATCTGCAAGTAATTTCCCTTTTTATACCTGCATTCCATAAGTAGTCACTGAACTCATTGGAAAAATACTCTCCTCCTCCATCTGATCTTAGTCTCTTCAGTCTATGACCTGTAGTTCTTTCTGCATACGCATGATAATGTCTGAATGTATTGAATACTTCTGACTTATCTTTGATCACATATATAGTGATCCATCTGGTAGCATCATCAACATAAATCACATAATACCTTGATCCATTTATACTGAAATCCTTTGATGGTCCCCACACGTCTGTGTGTACCAACTCAAGCTTCTCTGAGTGCATAAAACCATGCTTGATATAAGAATTCTTATGAGCCTTACCAAACTGACATGCCTCACATTTGTATGTCATATGTTGACCTGCAACATTAGGCAATCCAAGCACTGAACCATTGTTGACCATATCTTTTATACCTCTTTCATTGAAATGTCCAAGTCTCTTGTGCCAAAGATCTAACTCAGAAATTTTCTGTCCTTCATATGTAAACATGGCTTGACCAATGTTACCTTGAATCTTCAGTGTAAACAGTCTTCCTTCTTTTTTTCCTGAAACAATCTGTTTATATCCCTGACTGGGATCTTCCACGTATACTCCTTCATTAGTGAATCTTACTTCATATCCTTTTTCAACAATTTGTCCTACACTTATCAAATTCTTAGGAATTGTAGGAACATACAGAACCTTACCCAATAAGGTACTGCCATCTTTGGCTTTCACTGATCCAATCGACTGCACTTTATGCTTTGTGTTGTCACCTGTTTGAACAACATGATTAGAAACTTTATTCTCCAAATCAGTCATCAATGATATGTTTCCACTCAGGTGATTACTACACCCTGAGTCAATGTAGAAGACTCTTTGATCTTCACTCTGACTTTCACAAGTAGCATTCAATATCATTGTTGAATCTTCCTTCTGTTCTGAAGCGTAGTTGTAGTAGGTATTGTTATATTGTTGACTTTGGAATCCTCTACCTGCATTTCTTCCAAAGTAACTCCTACCACCTCTTCCTCTGAAATTTCCTCTTTGATTTCTGCCACCTCTTCCTCTTGCATTGTAGCTTTGACTATATCCATTATTACTTTGAGTATTGTGCCAACAATCATTAGCTAAATGATTTGTCTTACCACAAATCCAGCAGGCTTTACCTCCATCTTTGTTGTTTCTGCCTCTTCCTCTACCTTTGCCACTTCCTCTTCCTCTTAGGAAGTTGGCTTGGCTAGCTATTCCTTCATCTTCATTTGCTTGTTGCTTTCCTTTGCTATTCTTCTTTTTATCTTTTGAGTACATTGCGTGACCTGCACTCTTGTCACCATCTCCTTTAACATCATTCTCAAATGTTAGCATGTGACCTAACAACTGATTTAAATCTGGAGTGAAATGATCGAGTGATAACTCTGTAGACAAAATGAACGGCTTCCATTTATCATCACCTCTTAAGCCTATAAGAATTTGCCTTACCAATTTATCTTCTTCGATATCTTCGTCAACAGCTCCTAATGCATCTGCAATGTCTTTCATTCTTGTCACATAGTCTGAAACGGACTGAGAAGCCTTCTTCTTGAAGGTTGTAAACTCTGCCCATAAGGATGCCTTTCTTGACTTAGTAGTATTCTGGAAATGCTCCTCCAATGCATTCCAAATGTCCGTTGCACTTTCAAGACCTCGAATATGAGATAACAAGTAATCATTTACTGCCATATAGATAATGCTCCTAGCTTGCGCATCTTTCTTCATCCAGTTTTTCAGATCTGCTAACTCTTCCCTAGTCGGAACACTAGAATCTCTGAACTGTGGCTTTTCTTCTTCTCCTGTGATATAAGCTATCAAATCTTTGCTCATAAGATGAGCTTCCATCCTCATTGACCACGCAGGATAGTTCTCCCTATCCAGTTTCTCTATCTGTAGAGAATCTCCCATCTTGTGTCTTCCTGTGTATTTAAAACTTCAACCTTTATGAATAATGTATGTACCTTTGCTTCAAATTAGACTCCGTTTGTCTTTCTTGATGCCGTATGATCTCTTCTTCAGGTTTCGCCTTCAACCTTTCACCTTTTAGTTCTTCGGTTGTTGAATTCTTTGTAACCGCAGCAAACGGGAACCTCCTTTCTTTGATTTTGGTGGCTCTGATACCACTGTACCTGCTCTGATACCACTGTACCTGCTCTGATACCACTGTCGGAGAGTGTTAATCTCCTTCAGAATAACCTACTCTTGTGATTAGAGCACCTCTATACCAAGAGTAAGTCAAAAACCTTCACAACACATAAATCTACTGCACAATTTCTTCAAATTAATCTTCACAGGTTACTTTTGTCTGAAACTATCGTTCTGAACAGTCGACTTAACACCTGTAACTTCTAAGACTTGGTTCTCCTTGAATAGAACCCGTTTAAGCAAATGCTTATGGTTACGAGTAGCTTATCTTCTAACTTAAAGATTAAGCCCTCACTCATGCAAAACTTTAAAGTATGCACTGAGAAATAATCAAAACATTGATTACCGAAAATGCG